>ML812646.1:34762-72298 GCA_009831015.1 Picea engelmannii
AAATAAAAATCCAGAGGAATCTGACAAATTTGTGGATATTCGTCATTCGACCCTCCATAAGATAGTAGCCAGACCAGTCTTGACGCCATATTTAGAAATGGTACATTGGGTTATTTGTCATGTGGATTTAAACACCTGCACTAGAGCAAATGAGGCAAAACAGGTAATGGGGTCTTTTTGCCTTGAAGATTTAGAAGCAATGTGTAAATTAGTCACACCTGAAATCAAATTGGATGAAAAATTTCTTGATGCATTTGTGAGAAAAGAGGTAACTGATATGCAAATATAGATTCCTGAGTTAATTAAAGAATGGTTGGTTGATGATTCCAATTTCAAATTAGATTTAAAGGATTGTATCCTATTAACATTGTGAATCATCTCCTATGACTGCCATGTTATGTAGACTACATGGAGAGCCTAATGCTCTTCCATTAAAATTAGAATGGGTTCCTTTGATTCACCAGGTTTTGGATAAAGGAAAGATTTTTAACTGGGCAATCATCTTATCCAACAATTTGAAGAGGCAAGTTGATAAAATATTGACAACTCCTCCTAGTTTTACTCAGTTTTTCATGTTTGGTTATTTGATATATGCAATATGTGCTAAAAGTTAAAACAACTTTCCCATTGATGAAATGGAGCTGGTCTCCATCACATCAACCTATTCACATTTATTGCAACACGCTTTTGGGTTTAAATGTTAAATAATGCTTCTATTAAGTTTGTAACAACTTTATAATTCCATTACATCAACTCCTATATAGTTACCCACCTCTTAGATTTTCAAACGAGGTAGTGAGGAGCATTTCATCTATTGGTGATTGGTTTATTGGTGATTGGTTCATCGAAGAATCTTTTTCTTATATAAGGATTTATGTGTGTGAGGCTCCACCACATGTTGTCCCTAGGTATGTTCCATATAGGCTAGTTTTCAGGGAGATTGTTTATCAAACAACTGGTACAAGTATAACATTGGCTCTAAAGGCTGGTTCAAAGAAGGTCTGGCCTTATTTTCTAATCAAGTTGGGTATTTTCTCCTTATTTGATTATCAGTGTGCCAGAGTGGAGGCAACATCTCTTGAAAAGATCCAACTATCTCATATTGCTTTCAAAAAACATGATCCTCTGAACATTGCACATAATCATTTCAAGCCTTAATAAATTTCAAAGATTACAAAGATGATCACATTCCTTTTGATGAAGTATTCCAAAGAGCTCAATCATACGAAGAAGTATGTAAAAGAATTGAAGAGATTCCAAAAGGTCCTAAGAGAGATGATTTTTTAGCTTTTCAAAGACATAGGAATTTGTCCTTGGGAAATATATTCACAATTGGCCATCAATCTCTCCAAGGCCATGAAAAACAACAATTTCTAGAAAAGCAGTCACAACCTTTAGATAATGTGTAGGTTAAGAAACCAGAATAGGGGAATCAACCTTAGCTAGATCAAGAGTTGGATACTACACAGAAGAATGATCCACAAAAGAATCAACCAGAAGAAAACATGGGTGCCATTGCAATCACTGCTATCTCTAAAAATCATCTAGCATCATTTCTAGGTAATCCTTCTGTTGAAATTGTTTATCTTGATTCTTTAGAACCAGTTGTAGAGGAGACGCCTACTCTAGGTGAATATTTTTCAGTCCTGATAAAAAAGCCATTTAAAGGGAAAACCTCGGAAAATGAAATTGGAACAAATAGGAGATACTCCTCTCAAACAAGTCATGGTATAGAATGCATCAAAACTTGATGACCTAGAATTTGTTGGTGAAGTTGCATACTCAATGGGAAATTTTTCTCATGCTAACAAGTGGTCTATTGATAATATCAAAATTATTATCAGTCAACAACAAGACAAAAATGAGTCTTTCGAGAATTATTTGCAAAAACAAAATTATCTGGCTAAGTCAGATTACCAAAATCGAATTAATGCTATTAAACAATAACATCGGGATCAACTTCAAAATCTTGAAAGCCATTTCAAACCGGAGACCAAGAAGTTCCAGGAAACATTTGCAAAAGAGATTACAGAAAATGACAGAGAAATAAATAAGATTTCTTCACAAGTCAAATATTTGCAAGGTACACAATTGGCATGGGAAAGCATAAAGGAAGAGGCTTTGACATCAAATGAGTATCTCATATTATCTCAGGAATATTTATATGATAAATTGAGTCATGTTGAGAAGTTCAATAAAACCCTGAATGATTTCTTAAACATTATCAAATATAAGTTGTCAGAATTTAAACATGTTTAAGATACATTTGAGAAAGTGAAGAATTGGTAGGAAAAATACAAATCAGCTCCAGATAACATCTCACACATTTCTGAGTGAGACAAAATCATAATCCAAATCACTTTGGACATTTGGGTGAAGAAATGAAACCATTCACAGAGCCTAGTCACAAATGCAATCAAATATTGTTCTTACATTTGGGATAATGAAGTAGCGCTATCATCATTGAGTTTGATATGTCTAATGTACAATTTATGGGATTTTTAGTCTTGGAATAATCTTCCTTCAGTGATATCCAATAACAAAGAAAATACATTGAGGGATTGATTCAAGGTTTAGATAGGTGGGATATGAAAGAAATCAATCAATTCCTTGTCAATCAAGCAATATGCACAAAGATCATCAACAACTTTTGTTCCAAGTTACAAGGAGAAATAACATCGTCGTAGAAAAAAATTTCTATTGTGAAATTCATTTGGATAAGTGAACTCATGGACTCATATCACAATCCAAAAATGAAAGCAACAAATCAAGAAAACGACCCTTCAAAGTTGAAACAAATTTCTTTATTTAGATTTTTCTCTATTTTAGTTTTCCAAGAATTTTGATTTTCTGTTATATTGAACCTTATTTATAGAATTTTGGAGAAAGGAAAAAGGTGTTGGCATTATTGATTGTGTCTTGTCATTGATGGAAACATGAGTCAAACATGTACAATAGTCATAGGAAAAGGAAGATCACCTTGGGGCAGAAGCAATTTGTGATTAGTGTTGATCATGATAGGATCAACAGAGATCCTATGTTCCTAAAGCTTAGGAGATATAGTGGGGAGATTCTACAAAGAATATCAATATGGTATGTTCATTATATGTCTTTGAGATTATAAATATTAGGAGAAATAATGTAGTAGGTTGCGCAGAAGACATAGCGCGAGGTGTAGAGGAATCCTATATAAACCAAAAGCTCAAAAGAGATGGCATAGTTGAAGTAACATAGGATACAAATTTATGCGAGTGAACAAATATCTTTGTAAAAGATATGGTTACAACAACTGTTAGATTAGTTTGGGATATATCATGATTGTCAGATAGAATCAAGTAGAAGGACAGGATAAGAGGACCCCATAAGGCATGAAGTCTTGAAACCTCTGAAGTCGCGAACTCCCGTTGATTGTTAAATCACGTGGAGAAAATTTGGGTCAATTCTCAACTGTTGGATCAAACAGTCAACTCCAGCGTTGACCACTCTAGCAAAAAAGAGTCTGAAACAAGAAAGTTTACTCGAAGGCCGAAGCCCCAAAGTCGCGAACTCCCGTCGATCATCAGATCAGTAGAAGAATGGGAAATCCCATCAACCACTGATCTGGAGTGAAAATATTGAAACCGTCAGATGGCACTAAGGAAGTTGGTGGTCAACTCTGACATTGACCTACTACGGTGATAAGAAACTCAAATAAAATAAGAACTCCCGAACCACGGATTTCTGGAATAAACAAAGGTCGTCGGATCAATACCATTGAAGATATATGGTGATAGATGTATTCGACACTTCAACGATGATCGAAGGTTCATATAAAAGTGAAAAACTCCCAGAGCCACGAAGTACCGAAGCCACGAAGTGCAAATCCATGATCCAGGAGGGAGACATGTGGTAGAATACAAAGATGACACATGGCCCAATGAGATGGTGACAAGTGTCAAGGTTGATGTGGCACATAAGGAATTTGAATGTCATGAATCATGGTGACACGTGGCACACATATTGTGGGTCCACGTCAACCTAGGTGATGTCATCATGCCACGTCACTCTAGGACTACAGCCTCTGGGGATGCCCAACTTCTCCTACCAGCAAAAGTGCCCGAAGCTCCGAAGACTGAAGTCGCGAACTAATGTTGTTCATTGATCTAAGATCCTCTAGGATATCACATGACTATTAGATCAAGCACAGTGGAAGAATAGTGTAAGCATGAGATGTTAACTTACAGCAAGTGGTCACCATCATTTTATGACTTATTCAGTAGGTAAGCCTCTAGAGTAATTGAACTACTTCAGAGTTATAGTAACCCAGAGTCTCGGAGTGTTGAAGCTCCAAAATAAGATCTAACCATTCATTGAGGAGGAGGATCCACGGTCGATATCAAAAAGTGAAAAAGTAACATGCATGAAGATTAGTTTGGTGGAGGCAACAGACAATGATCTAGACCATTAAATTTTATGGACACACATCAACTTGAGATTAAAGTGCACAATGGCCAAGTGTTAAATCTCCTCTATGATGAAAGAGCATGGACTGTGGATCTCAACTCCTGATTAAGTTGTGATCGTCGATTTTTTTGAAGCCTTTGGGTAAGCCAGGATCGTCCTTTCAACGAAAGATTAAAATTGGTCGTTCATTATACTAGTGAATAGAGTATACACACTTCAGTGAAATTTACTCTGGAAGAATACAAGGTTTGCAAAGTCCAATAATCTCGAATAATCAGAGAGTCGAAGCTCTTGTTTGCCTAAGTCTACAATGCTAGCTCCTGGTCATGTGAAGGTTCTTAAAGCAACTCAAGGGCCATGTTCAATAACTACACAGAAAAAATGAGTTAAGCCCTTGGTTCTTAGCCGAAGGGCATGTTAAAAATATGTCAATAAGGATTTCTTATATGTACTTTGACAAAGTTTACTTCGGGAAGTATTACTATGATAAAATGGAAGAAGGCCAAAGTCTAGAGGACTTGGTTCCAACATTGGTCTCGTGATAGAGGAATAAGGGTGAAAGAAGAGGCGCTATGAACAATGCTTAAAATGGATAAACCTGTGGTTTTGATCCCATGGTCATTTGAACATTGGGTTGAAGGAAGCACGTCATACAGATTTAATTTATATAAACATCTTAAGGTCTGTAGAGTAATTCGACAAAGATTAACACCATAAAAATACAGAGAGTCGTTAAAAGATCGAATATGATCCGTTGGTGAACCGAGGATGCAACATAAGCATGAGAATGATATAATGAGTTGATCCATATATGTGATCAACTCATGAGGAAAAAATTCAAATCAAGATTAGTTAGTTAAATGAAGAGGTGCAATGGTTCATGTAAAAAAGAAACAATGGTTCAATCCTATACATGTTGAAATACTATATATATATATATATAATGGATTGAATGGAAGTTCATTCTATTAGGTTGGTGCATGTTTACAAGTTGAGTCTTGTTATGAGGGTTGGATTCCTCACATCTCAGTTGGTTCTGAGATCAACAAGTTGGGTCTTGTTATGAGGGTTGGATTCCTCATTTCTCAGTTTGATATGAGAACTACAAGTTGGGTTTTGTATTAGAGAGTTGGATCTCTCATATTCAGTTGAAGTCAAAGATATTAAAGGATTGAATTTATATGTTTTCATACAAGTTAAATAAATAAAAGAAATATATTATATCTACTTCATACAGTTTGTGTTTTATATGTTTATGAATAATAAATTGAACTGCATATCTTATTCAGTTAATTTAGTTAATCTATGAAAGTGTGAAAAGTAGCCAAAATTTCTAGACACTGATTCACCCCCCCCTCTCAATGTCAAGTGTATATTTCAAAAATTGGTATTAGAGCGGGTACCTTCTACACAGTTTCAACATTGGAAGGTAGATTCTGAAGAAATGGGTGGAAAAATGGCTCTCTCCACAAATGAAGCTCCCTTATTTGATGGAACATATTGTTGGATATGTGTTATATTCTTTGCACAAGTAGTAGTGTCTGAGCGTATGCGTCGGGCGCGTAGGGGGGTTAGAGGGGTACGGAGCCCCCCGTGCGGGAGTCCAGGGACAGCACCCCTGAAAAAAAAATTATGCCTCTGGAAACGTGACACCTACCTCGAGAAACGTGTCATGTATTTAGGTGGTTTTTTTTTTTGGCACATGGTTTTTTGCCAATGGTTTTCTATTTCCGGTTAAGGAATTAGGGTTTTGGACTAATCTAGGTCATTGGGTTAGGGTTTTGGATGCCGCTGGCTCCTATATGTATATTGTATTGTAAACAATGTAACACAATGAATGAATGAATATAATATATGTTGGTTTTCACGGTTTGGGTTTCCAGGGGAAAAATCTCTGTGTAATGTTTGCCATTGTATCTTTTCTGTTCTTTTCTGAATATATGTTTACAGTAGACATTGTAAAAAGTTAGAATGTACATTTGGTATCAAAGCTTTATTGGCTCCGGGGGGATGCCTTTGTGATGCAGGAGCATCGTAAACAGCCAGCCAAGCAAACGACGTAAGAGGCGGAAGACACCTGGAAGACCACCAGTGCACATTTTTGAAATGTTTTTGAAGCATTAATGTAATGGTTAAAGGGAAGCATACTTTCATATTGTAAACAGAGCATGAGCGATTCGCTCTCATATATAGAAGGTAGAGGCATTTATGCATAGTTAATGAAAGTAGGTAGATTTGAATTCATAGATTAGATAGTTTAGGAAGTAGGAGGGAAAACAGAGATAAACACCCTCACCCTTGTATCATTGTAACATTATCATCATCATTCACACTTTCATAAGCTGGAGATTTGTAGCAGAGAGCTGTAGAGAAAGACCCATGTACAGAAGCTTGAAATAATATAAGAAGCTTTGAATCAGATTTCATGGTGTTATGATGTTTTATGTTTGTACATGTTGAATGGTATGCTTATAGTTGTTCTATTCTCTCTGTTATTCATTTGTTTTAATATTGTGTGTATGTATGATTTCATATTGAATGTTTGAAGTTTGAGAGAGAAAGAGAATGAGTTTCAATTGTTTCTCATCCTGAGAGAAGTTCCTGCAAGGAGTGCAGTGAAGCGTCCACAAGGTGTGCGTTGACAAGGTTTCTGAGTTTTATCTCAGAAAGCTTAGGAGAGATACCATTATTCTCATTCCAACAGAAGTGCAGGTGAAGCACAGAGGTCGTGCAAGGTGTGCGCAGGTGGGTTGAAAGCTAGAACTTATCAACCAAGGGGAGAGTTGAAGGATTGTTGTTGCAGAAGGTGCACAGAGTTGAAGAATCAAATACTTTGAAGTATTTGAAAGAGTTCCGCAAGGAGTTTGTGCATGAGTCCTTTGGAGTTTTGAGTTTGTGAGTTAAAGCTCGAGGAGGGATACTACCTTTGAAGTATTCAAAGGGAGACAAGATAGAAGTTATCTCACAGAAGTAAATCTCAGGAGGGAGGACATTGATTCATCTCATAGAAGCCATTGAGGAAGGGATTGAATGCTCGAAATTCTTCGTGGAGAACTTGCGAAGTCACGAGGACCGTAGGATCTAGAGAAGCTGGAAGGTGGATAGAGGTTGGATGAACTCATCCTTTTGGGTTCAAGAATCAATGAGGACCATTGATTGTGGCCAGGTTGAGCATTGGATCATTTCTCGGACTCAGGGTTCGTGAGTTTGGAGGTGGAAGACCAAACCCTTGGAGTCACCAAGTTCTGAGTTGCGAGAAGCAGAAGAAGAGATCCAGGTCATTGGATCTGAACAAACAGGAACAACTGTGGGATCAGAAACCTCTTTGCTATATCGCATATCAGGGTTTCATAGGTTGGGAGGAATCAGTTTCAACTGCAGGAGTTGCGAAGTGGCGAGAGTTGAGAGCTCGTGTGAATGCATGACACATCTGTCAAGTGGGGACCACAAGGGTGACAGGTGGCGTGTACTCGCACATTGAGGGTTCAACCCATAGTTTCCCTCTCTTGTCTCGTGGTTTCGCAAGGCGAGAGCGCCAAGGTTCGATACTCCAACTCACAAGGTTGCGAAGTTGCGAGAGGTGTTAGTGCTTATCCCTAGCCGACGATCACGCATGGTGGCCATTAACAAAGAAGGAGCTATACCCATATTGTGATCTTGGGCATTGAAGGTTGGAAAAAGAGAAGTTGAGGGGCTTCGACTCGCAAACTTCTAAGTTGCAAGAGACGTCTGTGTAAGGACCAGATTGTGGTCGTATAGAAGCGTAAGGATCACCCTGGAGTAAATCTACATAGGGCGAGTTTTACAAAGGACCTGTGGATTCGTTGGACATTCCAGCAAGAAACAAAGGAGCCTCTTCGGCTCAAGGGAATTTTGGAACGATCTTGAGTGGATCTCGGCCCGAGGGTTTGGGGGTCTGTATCAGTTTTGGTATCAGAGCTTGAATCTATTTGTATATTGTAGACGGAGGAAGAAGGAGGAAGAAGAGTACTCTGACATGCATCATTTGTGGTATCAGAGCCCAGAACAAATTTCTTTGCTTTATGTAGCAGAGGGAAGGGAGAAAATTTTACAGCTATGTCGTCAAGAAGAAGAGACAGGCGATTACTTGATCTAGTAGAGAAAAGAGAAGTGTCGAGAAGAAGAGATAGGCAAATACCTGATCCAGATGGAGAAAGAGACATGCATGAATTACGTTCAAGAATGGATGCTATGGAGACAACACAGAGGTGCACAGTCGACGTTGGGGATATCAGTGAGAATGAAAATGAAAATGAAGTTAGAAACAAAGAAGTTGTAGTCGAGGATGTTGCAGAAGAATGCTTATTCAGGGTTGTTGCAAGGATAGGTGCCAAAGCGAAAATGGGCATTCCAGTGTATGAGGGAAACCTAGATGTTGAAGAGCTTCTAGACTGGATTAGAGCTCTGGATAAATACTTTGACTATGAGGATGTCAAGGAAGACAAGAAAGTCAAACATGTTGTTACTAGACTTAAAGGACATGTAGCACTATGGTGGGATGAACTGCATGCTGATAGACACTGCAAGGGCAAGCAGAAAATCAAGAGTTGGGATAGAATGGTTGCAAAGATGAAAGCCAAATTCATACCCAAGGATTATCAAATTACTATGTTTCGGAGGATGCAAAATTTGAGATAGAAGCTAATGTCAGTGAAATAATACATTGAAGATTTCTACAAGATAAACATCAGAGCAGGTCATCGAGAAAGCGATGATGAAAAAGTTGCTAGGTACATGAATGGTCTGCGATATGATATTCAAGATGAGATGAGCATGATGATCATTCGAAATGTGGAAGATGCTTATCAAATGGCTCTGAAAGCTGAAGAGAAGTTGATCCAAAAGCAAGGTCAAAGAGGCCGAGGTAGAAGTCAAGCCAGAGGCAAAACAATTGCCCAAGACAGAACTCAGAAATCTAAAGAAGAGGGGAAGAAGCCTTAAACTCAACTTGAGAGAAGGGGAAGCTCACGGGGAAGGCAGTTTGCTGATAGAAACACTTTTCCTCGAGCTAGAGGAAGAGGAAGAGGCAGAGGTGGTGAAGTGAAATGTTTTATCTATGGAAAATTCAGACATAAATCTTATGAGTGTCCATATAGGAAGAAAGAAGGTGGTGAGACTCACATTATCGAAGCTCAAGGAAGGAATGTTGAGGCAGAAGATGCTAAGGGTGGAAGATCTTTGATGATGCAGAAAGTTCTCTTAATGCCAGAGAAAGAGGCAAAAAAACCAGCCCAAAGAAACAGTATGTTTCAGACTGCTTGCAAGACCAAGGACAGGGTATGCAAGGTCATAGTGGACAGTGGTAGCATAGATAATCTTGTTTCTACAGAGATGGTAAAAAAAATGGAACCAGAGACTGCTGTACATCCAAGCCCATACAGAGTTTCATGGCTACAAAAGGGACATCAGGTAAATGTCACTAAACAATGTTTAGTTGAATTTAAAATAGCAGGATATAAAGATGAAATATTGTGTGATGTCATTCCCATGGATGTTTGTCATCTATTGCTAGGTAGACCATGGCAATATGACAGAAACATGATTTATGATGGGAGAAAGAACACGTACACCATGGAGAAAAATGGGAGGACACACATGTTGCTGCCGATTAAAGATAAAGAAGTGAAACCAGAGATAAGCAACACTGTACTTCTCATGAGTGGGAAGGAACTTCTTAAGGAGGTTAAGAAGAAGGAAGACACACAATTTATTGTGGTCAGGAAGCCTAGAATATTTTTTACCTATACAAGAGTGGATGATTTACCAGAAGAAATCCAGAAGTTGTTGGAAGAGTTTGCTGATATAGTAGTGGACGAACTACCTTGTTCATTGCCACCGATCAGGAGTATAAGCCATCACATTGATCTTATACCTGGAGCCAGTTTACCAAACAAAGCAGCATAAATATTGACGTCGCAGGAGAATGAGGAAGTTAAGAGGCAGGTCTAGGATTTAATGGACAAAGGATTGGTTAGAGAGAGCTTGAGTCCATGCGTTGTTCCAACAGTGCTCAGCCTGAAGAAAGATGGAGGCTGGAGGATGTGTACGGACTCAAGGGAAATCAATAAGATTACCATCATATACAGATTTCCATTGCCAAGGATGGATGATTTGATGGATTGCTTGAGTGGAGCAAGATTTTTTTCAAAGATTGATTTGAAAAGCGGGTATCATCAAATTTGTATGAGGGAAGGAGATGAATGGAAGATAGCATTCAAGACGAATGAAGGGCTATATGAATTGCTTGTCATGCCACTTGGCTTAACAAATGCACCCAATACTTTCATGAGATTGATGAACGAAGTCCTGAAGGATTTCATTGGGAAATTCGTCATTGTATATCTTGACGATATATTGATTTTTAACAAGACAGAAGAAGAACACTTGAAGCATTTAGCTACAGTGATGAGGAGATTACAGCAAGAGAATTTTTTGATAAATATGAAGAAATCATCATTTATGAGGATGGAACTCATTTATTTGGGTTTTGTTATCTCTGCAAATGTGCTGAAGATGGATCTGGATAAGGTAGAAGCGATTAAGAATTGGCCATCGCCGAAAGGTGTGTTTGAAGTTCAAAGCTTCCATGGTTTAGCTATTTTGTACAGGAAATTCATTCGAAATTTCAGTGGTGTTAGCACACCGATGATAGATATGGTGAAGAAAAGACATAAATATTTTCATTGGATAGAGGAAGTAGAGAAGAGTTTCAATCTGCTAAAGAAGAAGATCATGGAGCAACCGATTTTGGTTTTGCCAGATTTTAGCAAGACATTTCAGGTCAAGTGTGATGCAAGTGGATTTGCAATTGGAGCGGTCTTGAGCCAAGATGACAGACCGATCACATACTTCAGTGAAAAACTGAATGAAGCGAAGGTTAAGTACTCCACATATGACAAGGAATTCTATGCGGTCATACAAGCACTGAATAAATGGAGACATTATTTGGTTCCCAAGGAGTTTGTTTTGTACAGTGATAATCATGCTTTACAATTTGTGATTCAACAAGAGAAGTTGAACCAAAAGCATGCTAAATGGGTTAAATACATGCATAATTGTACTTTTGTAATCAAGCATATTTCTGGAATTGCTAACAAAGATGTTGATGCTTTGAACAGGAAATTTTTTCTTATGCAGGAATTCAGAGTCAAAAATTTGGGTTTTGATAACCTCAAAGAGATGTATAGGGATGACCCAGATTTTAAGGAAGCATATGAGGCATATGAGGATCCAATTCTCAGGGACACAAACCAATGGACTGAATATATGATCCAGAATGGATTATTATTCAGGGGCAATCAACTATGTATTCCAAAATGCTCCATGAGGGAGAATCTGCTGAAGGAAAAACACAGTGGAGGATTGGTTGGACACTTCGGTCATGATAAGACGTTCTCAAAGCTGAATGGCTCATATTTTTGGCCAGGGATGAGGACAGATGTTAAGATATTTGTGGACAGGTGTAGAATTTGTCAGCACACTAAAGGAAGAAGGTAGAACACAGGGTTATATCAACCATTACCCATACCAGTAAATCCATGGGATGCAGTGAGCATGGATTTTGTATTGGGACTGCCAAGGACGCAAAGAGGATGTGATTCAATCTTTGTTGTAGTCGACAGTTTTCAAAAATGGCACATTTCATACCATGACAGAAAACCAGTGACGCAACTCATATTGCGAACCTGTTTTTCAAAGAGGTTGTTAGACTTCACGGTTTTCCAAGGAGTATCGTTTCTGATCGAGATACCAAGTTCGTAGGACATTTATGGAGGAATTTATGGAAGAAGTTGGGGACAAGTTTGTCTTTTATCTCAGTGTATCATCGTCAAACGGATGGGCAAACAGAAGTCGTGAATAGGAGCTTGGGATATTTACTGAGAAGCCTAGTGTTACCCATGATTTTGGTCATCTTGATGGTGTATTGACGATGGTGTACTCAGGCTCCCAACAAGAACTTTCTCCTGAGAAAACTGGCATTCATTTCTTTCCAGAAAACATATTTTTAAAGAGAGTTTGCAGGCTGCTTATAGCCTAGGGTGCGAGAATGACCCATTCTCGCAGGCCACCTTCAGCTAGGGTGTGAAATTCTCGCACTGTGCTCTATACCTAGGGTGCGAACTTGTTCTCAAGCTTGGAAAAAGGAAGAAGTCTCGAGGGTTCTAGAAGGGAATCATCTAGAGAATGGGTTGGCATTCAAATGGTTATCATTTTATTGGTTTCCTTGATTTGGTGGGATCATTCTCATCCATGTAACCATCTCATCCTCTCTTATATATTGATAGGATTCTCATGGAAAAGGTTAAGCAAGATTAATTGGAGAATTGGTGAAGGAATTGTGTGAAGAACCTAGCTTGAATAGAAGCTTGGAGACTCTAGCAAGGATATCTGAGGAATTGGATCTTCTTCATGCAAGGATCAAGCAAGTGTGTGCGTTGGAACCAAGAGTCACCAAAAGGAAGCTTGCGACATCAAGGCGATCAGGTTGTATCTTATACTTTCTATTAATATGATACAGTGGCATGCCCTTTTCCCATAAATTCATTCTTACTTTATTGTGTAATTCCTTGATCATACACATAAGTTGACGATTGGATACATCTTGCTATCTTCAGTTTGGTTGGTTTGTGTTGTCTTGGTCTTGACCTCACGAGAGCACCGAAGCGAAGCGGGAGCAACAGAGACCCTAGGAAGCGATACAAAGGTATGTCACTTGTTCCTCCTTACTAGCTATTTCAACGGTTGTAACTTAGGGAAAGAGTCATGTCCTATCCTATTTTGTTCTAGATCCAGGTGGATCTAGGGAGATCTATTAGTGTCCACACCTATCGATTAGTCCGATAACAAAATTGGTAACTCTGCTAGGGATGCAACCCATTTCTTCGTGGTTTTTGGTGTTTTTCCTTGGCCATTTTCTCTTGCCTTACCTTTCTCCATTTCTATCAGTCTTTGAGTCTTCAGGACACCCTGATAGACTCCCTGGGTCCAGAAGTCCCTTCAATTTTTTTGTCTTTTTCCAAAATTTTGCCTAGTTTCAGACCTTCTCACACTGAACCCCACAGTGGCCTGCGAGTAAACCTTGAGTTCACACTCTGCCTTTAATTCTAGTGTGAGGTTCTCGCATCCTACTCAAAGGTATCCTGGGAGAATGCTCCATTCTCGCACTGTGTATTACTGATAGCCTGCGAACCCTCTTTTAAAATTTTTGGATTTAAGGTTTTTGCATGCTTAGATGCCCAGATCAGTATAGGTGTCTAAAAATAACTTCTTGGACCATTGGTTGATGTTTTCTTGAATTTGGATTTTGTGCATGATCAGTCTTCATAAATCAAAGGCTCTTCCTGCCCATCTTTTTCTCAACTCTCATCTCTTGACTTTTCTTAGAAAGGATATACTCTCTAATCCTAGAATCTGAGTACTTGTTTGGTTAGGAGTCGCTGATCGGTTTGACAGTTGGGATTCTTTGTCTTTATCATTTGCTCATTATTTGGAAGATCATTGTTCTCATGCAATTGAAAAGACTAGTTTTGTCTGCTTGTCATTTTTGGCTCTATTACACCAACAATTAGCTAGGCTAGAGCTTTGGAATAGGTAGAGAGATACACTCTCCAAAGCACAAAACACACAATAACATCTTGTGTTAAGGAGTGTCAAATTCCATTTACAACATTTTTTCTTGGGAAGCCCTTCTCACATAAGGGTCAAACCCGAGGTCGCATTGATATTGACAGAGTTACTCACCCTGCTTTGTTGATATCGGTGTAGAGATTGCACATATTATGGGGGTCACTTGGAGGTATACCCACAATGATGAGTGGAAGTCTCTCGAGTTGATTTCAGGCTAGATACCCTGCCCTTGCGTGTGGATCGGACTGTCGACTATTCCCCCAGGCTTTATTGTTGTCGATGGTAACCTTAGTGGCCTATCTTCTTAGGGTCTTAAATAAGGTGACTGTGAAGGGGAAAATCTTTACAGTACCTGGAATCGACGTTGGCCAAAATCACTCGGGCTCCTTGGAGGGTATACCCACGATTATGTGTGGGAGCTTGCACCAGGGTGTAAGTCCGTTAAGAAGGTTGTCAGTGTAACTTTTCCACCCTAGCCTAGCCCCTTCTTGTCTCATTGTTGCGACGTTGGATTTCATCACCAACTAGTGACTTCGGAATTAGAAGGTCTTGTTTTCTTGGTATTGTTTCCTAGATTTTGTTTACTAGCACGTGATGTTTGTTTACCCAAGTTGACCATAGGTCTTTCTTCGTAAGTTTGTAACTCATTCACAATAGACCCTCCACGTCATTCATGTAGAATGCAAGGCTTACCTCCAGAAAACCTAGAAGGTTCTCAACCCCTGCCTACAAGCTCACCTGAGGGCACTCCTCAACAGAGTGAAGTCCAAGACATTACCACTCCACAAGTGGAAAGAACTGACTCTCTAGAACGTTTTCAAATTACCAATACTCGAGAGGACTTTCGACTTCACCCCGATTCTGAGAGACGTATTACGCGAGTGAATTCTTCCAGGGACTTAGTTGTGTTGTCTTCTGGATCACCGACTGGACCCTTTCCAAGACCTGAGGGCCAAGATCCTTTTTGGTCTGTTGGTGTTTTTAGACAGGATCTCTTTGGTGTAGGATCAGGTGTTGAAATAACCGTCTCACATGCATTCCCCGAAACCTCTGACCCAGACACAATACCTTTTACTACTGCTTATTATTTTCCTGGTACAGAAGCTCCACGATCTGACCACATCTTGACCATCCCTATAGAAATGGTCCATTACACAGATACTATGAGTATTCACACCGGGATTACAGTGGCTAGTCAATCCCCCACAGACACACTGCTCTCACCCAGTGTCACCCCGACACTTCCACCCAGATACCATGCGTTGAATGCTTCTATTCCCACTCCTATGCAAACCCCATTCGGAACTCCTGGTGGTCCCTCTTCTTCTGGGCACTCTCCTCCCGGATTCATTCCGACACTTCCTCAACCCCCTTTAGGAGGACCTTTCTCATCCTCTACCGGCAACACTAATCCTAGTGGCACTATTCCATCGTTCACACCCTATTACCAAATTTCTGTTGATGGACAATTCCACCAAGGAGGTTTGACTCAACCCCCCCTTGTAGGGAACATTCCTATTGGAATGAAAATCCCAATTGGAACACAACCCCCAATTGGAACACAACCCTCGATTGGAGGACAACCCCCACCGACCCCACCCTATGGACAAAACATACCTCCATCCTTGGCCCAGTATTGGAACCATCTGATACAACATAATCCTCAATCGACTAGGGGGAAACAACTTCCATCTATGCCCGTTATACCCCCTAGTATAGGCCAACCATATCCAGGTACGTCCAATCCTATTTGGGGCTCGAATGCTCAAACTCATGTCCCTATTCAAGGATACAATCCCATGAACTACTTTCCTCCACAACAATCGTTGAATCTGCCTGGGTCTTCACATTATATGAAAACTTCTTATTGTCCCATTGGTTTGTCAATGGGGCTCCCTCCCCAAAGCGACCAGTACCCACATGTGAATAGACAGTTACCCTTCTTGGCCACTTGGGATCTCCCGGATCTGTCAAGGATTTTAAATGATCCAATTTGTCACTCTCCCCAATGGCCCACTATACCAGCCAAGCTACCATCGGACATCCCTAAATTCAATGGCAAAGAGAGAGAGGACCCGAACAATCACGTCATGACTTTTCACCTCTGGTGCTCATCCAACTCCTTGATGGATGACTCTATTCGTTTACCTTTTTTTAAAAGGACTCTCACGGGTTCTGCTGTGAAGTGGTATATAGAATTACCACAAGGTTTCTTCGCTGACTTCAACACCCTAGCTATGGCCTTCCTCACCCACTACCAGTTACCGATCTGTTATGAAATGGGGACCAAGATTTTGAGTTCTTTCAAACAAACCAAAGCCACTCATATATCCGATCACATTCATGAATGGCGAAGGAGACGACGTCTCATCAAACTTGAACTTTTCGATCAGTTGCTGGCAGAGTGGTTGACAAAATCATTTGTGAATGACATCGCTCTTGACATCACCATGGGTGGAGTCATCACAGAAGAACATGCCATAAGTCGTGCTCAATATCTTGACCTTGTTTACTCACAAATGGGTACTCTTTATGACTTACTCCCTAATGCACCTCGTCCTTCCACTTTTGCCACTTCAACTACTCTAGCTGCCTCTCATGTAGCCGACAGTGTGATTGGCACTTTCCATGCCCAACCACATCCTGCCTCAAGCACCAACCCCAAACCTGTTTCTTCTAATGTTCAAAATGCTCCGTCACCTACCCCTCCCACCGACAAGACTTCTGAGGTAAATGCAGTTCAATCTACTCCAGCCGGTAAAAACAAATCTAGAAAAGGAAAGGGTAAGAATAAGGAGGAAAAAAACACTTTACAATCAGAGAAAACCAAAACTCCACCTATTGATGATAGGGATAAGCGCAAACCTCGATACCCTTGTCTTATATATGGTGATGATCACTACACGAAGGATTGTCCACGACGCGCCGAGGTCACTAAGTTCCTTCAAGGAGCCCCGAAACGACCTGCTCCGGCCATTCTGTCCCAACCCTTCCCCTCTCAACAACAGGCCCAATTGGTCATTCAGGACCAACCTTCCCCTTCTACTACATCCTATGTATTGATGTGTACTAGTGATTCAAAGAAGAATGACATTGCACTCACCACTCGAGCCAAAGATTATTCTCCCTCTAAAGAGAAGGTTGATGATCTACCTCCTTCATTGGTACAACCCTCTCCTGCCACTCCACCTAACAACGATCCTCTTCATCTCGAATGACCAAGCCTTGACACAGTTCTTCGACCCCCTCCAAAGGGAATCATTTAGAAATCGGCTTTCAATCCTCATGCTCGTGCTGCCTAGAACTACAACATTGTTGAAGATCTGGCCCAAGCACCTTCTGCGATGTTAGCCCTCGAAATCCTTCAAAATTTTCCTACACAACGGTAGGCACTGTTGAAAGCTATAGATGGAATTGACCCGACAGACACAAATTTAATAATTTTTTACTTGGAAGATCACATTCCATGGTTACCCCCTCAACTTGCATTCCAAATCCAAGTGATTTTCTCTGACAAAAACATTTGTAGAACCGTCATCGACGAGGGTGCCTCGACGCGTGTCATGTCTGTTACCTGCTAGAAATCCATCGGCTCTCCCTCTTTGACTGAATCCCAGAACACTCTCAAAGCCTTCAATGGCTCTAGTTTTAAGCCTTACGGTGTCCTTCCTTCATTGCCAATCACACTAGAAGGAAAAATGGTCCAAGTCAAAGTGGAAGTCTTCGACGCTCCTCTCGATTACAATCTTCTGCTTGGTCGTAGCTGGATCGATTCTATGCGCCTAGTCATGTCAACTCTTTTTTGTGTTGTACATTTCCCACATCAAGAAAAGGTAGTCACCATCGACCAATTATCCTTCTTTAACTCAGATACACGTACTGGAAACATATCGTTCATCGCTAAAACCCCACCGGGTTACGAGAACATCGGTGTAGGTTTTCTCAAAGATTCTTCGTTAATGGGTACTTTCCCCATTCCACCGCCCGATGTTCCACACTCATCCATTACTTCAATCAACATGATCTCCACCTCGATGTATGGAACCCCTCTATCTCACGACCCATGGATGGTACCTGACCCTGGCGATCATCTTTGTTATGGCAATGAAATGCCTTTAAGTCTGGTCGAAGTTGCCTATCAGACCATTCAATTGGAAACCCCTTCTACCCCCTCTCTTGATGAGTTGTCTCCAGATCCTTTCTGTGTCATTTTTCCCACTGATGAGATGATCATGTCTGTCATGGAAGACACCCCTTGGGACAATGGACATCACCATTCCATCCTCTTCCTGGAGAAACATACCATGGAGAACTACCAATGGATCTCGACCCCGTCAACCGTTGTCGTCATTTCGATCATTCTCGAGTCCACACATGATGTGTTTTCCGAAGGGAACTTAAGCAATATCTCACCCACTATTCCCCTCGACATAACTATCAAACCTGGAATTGTAAAAAATGTGCATATCGGAGCTTCGTGTTCCCCTGATGAAATCGTCACCTACATGTCACTTTTCAAAGAGTTTCGTGACATCTTCGCCTAGATCTATTCAGAAGTGTTGGGTATCGACCCCGACATTGTGATACATGAGATCAAGACATACCCAGATGCTAAACCCATTCGGAAATGACTTTGTCCAGTTCACCCATGTAAAGCGACTGCTATCAAGCTTGAAGTTGAGAAACTTCTAAAAGCCGACTTTATTTACCCGGTGGCCCTCACTGACTAGGTTTCCAATCTTGTCCCAATCGACAAGAAATAAGGTACAATTCACATATGCGTTGATTATAGGGATATCAACAAATATTGTCCTAAGGACAACTTTCCTACCCCCTTTGTCGATCAGATTGTCGACGATTACACCGGAAGTGAAATATTCTCTCAGATGGATGGTTTCTCTGGATATAATCAAATAAATATTGTTCCTGAGGATCAACACAAGACATCTTTTATTTTTCCTTGGGGCACTTTCGCCTATCGGAAACTCCCTTTCGGTCTCAAGAACGCTGGCGCAACTTTTCAACGCGCTATGTCTTATGCCTTCCATGATATCAAGCACATCGTGCAACCGTATCTGGATGACTTACCCACTCATTCCATGCGTCGAGTCGATCATCCAATCCACCCCTGAGCCATTTTCGTCCACTGTCAGTTTTACCATAGATGCTTGAATCCTCACAAGTGTGCTTTCTGCGTGGAATCTGGCCGACTTCTAGGCTTTATTGTTTCACGTCAAGGGATCAGGGTAGATCCTTTAAAGGTAGAGGTGATCCTTAATCTCCATCCTCCTTCTACACTTTGCCAGTTACAAAGTTTGCAAGGGAAAGTAAACTTTATTCATCGTTTCATCACGAACTACGCCGAGATAACTCGTGGATTTACGTGACTCCTCAAAAAGGGGTCTGAGTTTGTATGGGATACCATTGCAAACAAAACCTTTGAAGCTTTGAAACTGTCCCTGACACATGCTCTTCTTCTCTTCCCCCTCGATTATAGTCACGATTATTTCCTCTACCTCGCAGCCTCAGATTACACCATTGTTATGGTTCTCGTCCAAGAGGATGATTCTCATGCCGAACATGTTATCTATTACTTGAGTCGAAGTCTAATGCCTACTAAAACCAAGTATTTACATGTCTAAAAACTGGCCTTGGTAGCCGTCCAAGCAGTTCAATGCTTCTGGCACTATATCCTCTCTCGCAAGACTATAGTGATTTCTAATTGCAACCCTATGAAACACATTCTCACATGTCAATTTCTAGGGGGGACATACTCCAAATGGATCGTGATACTCCAGGAGTTTGACTTGGAATTCAAACGAGCCAGGTCCAAGAAGTCCTTAGTGTTTTCCGAGTTGATATGCGACTTTCCCTACTCTGAAACGAAAAATGTAGCAACCTATTCATTACCTGATGAATCCCTTTTCCTCATTAGTTCCGATGATATTTGGTATGGAGATATCATCATATATCTCCAAACCTAGACTTTCTGGCCCAATTTGTCCAGTACTGACCGACGTCAAATACGCTACCAATCCCATCAATATATTATCCTCGGGGATACTCTTTATCATCATGGGATTGACTCCGTTCTTCGACGCTGCCTCAAGTTCGACGAAGCCGAGAAAGCCTTAAATGATTTCCATTCTAGAGCCTATGGTGGTCATATGTTTGGGTATGCTACTGCCTAGAAGATCTTATGAGAAGGGTATTTTTTGCCTTCGTTATTTAACAATTTCATAATCGTCGTCCAAAAATGCCACGCTTGCCAGACCTATAATCATAAGATACTGTCACATCTCGCTCCTCTTCACCATGTGGTCTCCGTTGGTCCCTTTACGAAATGGGGCATCAATTTCATGACATGTCACCCCCACTCAGCCGAGGGGCATGGATACATTATTGTCGTTGTAGATTATTTTACGAAATGGGTCAAGGCGATGCCGACATTTGACAATACTGGAAAGACCACAGCATTATTCATTTTTAATCACATCATATCTTGTTTTGGTGTTCCTCAGGCTATCGTCACTGATCACGATAGCCACTTTAGAAACTTCATGATGTCCAAACTCACTGAAAAGTTGGTTCTTTGCCATGAAAACTCAACGCCCTATTACCCACAAGCCAACGGCCAAGTTGAAGCAATTAACAAATTTCTCATAACCATGCTCCGACGAATGATAGGGATTCACAAAACAAGTTGGCACACAATGTTGTTTTCAACATTGTGGGCCTACAGGACATCCGTTAAGTCCGCTACTAGGTTTACACATTTTCGGTTAGTCTATTGTTTGGAAGCCATTCTCCTGATCGAATGCGAGATACCCTCTTTAAAACTCGCTATTGAACTCCTACCAAACACTTTTGCTGAGGAAGAATGTCTATTGTATATTATGCAATTAGATGAAACTCGACGCGATGCTACCCTAGTCATAGAAGCCCAAAAGAAACGTGTCAAGGCCCAATATGACAAACATGTCAAGCCTTGCGTTTTCTCTGAAGGAGATCTGGTTCTCCTCTATGAACAATATTGAGATATGCTAGGAGCTATAAAATTCAAAGCCATGTGGCAAGGTCCTTATATCGTTAGACAAGTTTTGGAAAAAGGATCTTACGAGTTAGTAGATTACGATAGTATCCCTTTGAGTGAACCCAGAAATGGGTTGTACTTGAAGAAGTACTATGCATAAGATCACCTGTGCATGAGTACCTGTATTTTTATTGTATCATACTTCTTGTGTGTTATTGTAGTTTGATTTTGTCATTATCTGGTCTCTTCCCTTATGTGACGTTGTGTTAGATTTCCAGATGTCGGAGTCTTCGCTACCCTACTTTGGCTTCGCTGATGACGCTAGCCGTAGTACTTAGAACCTTACTTTCACTATATGGGCAATTTACACCCCTTCAAACGAACTTGTCTCTTTATGAGGTGTGTGCCTCGGTCGTGCGACCAACAATATTGCAGAGTATAGCACCGTTATCGAATTGTTAATTGATGATATATCGCTCAGTATCCGTCACTTGGTTGTGTGACTCGATTCACAGCTCATAGTACTACAGTTACGTAATGTCTATGCTATTTGGATTCCTACTTTGTTACGGGTGTATTTGCGAATTCGCCTCTTGGAACGTTATTTTGATTATATTAAGTATCAGCATATTCCTAGATGTCTAAATACATTAACTAATGCATTAGCTAACTATGTATTAGACAGACATTTGGGTCATTTATAAATCAATTACATCAACTTTCACACAACACAAAATCAACCGGTAGAAGCCGTATGTATATATAACGATCAAAAATATTTTTACAAAAAAGTTATGTCCGAGGACCAAAATTTCAAAATCTGAAGCTCATAGCTTCTACAAAGAAACGTCATGGATGACGTTCATGGTAACACAAGATTGCCCAGGCAACCCTACGAAGAAATCGGCCAATGGACTCTGACACTCCCACCATATGATGCTGATAACATCGTGGAACCTCTCCAAGAGGCATGTCTAGAATGTCTGTTGTCAAACCCTCTAAATTTTGTTCCACTGCTTCATAATCTTTAGCATCCCATCGTGGCACTGGAGCCATGTCTCCTTGTCACTGAATAGGAGAATTACCAGGTGGTCAATAAGGCCCCACGTGTGTGTCATTAAAAAAGAATTTTTGTAATTAGACCTTGGACAAACATAAAAACATTTGCATATGATAAAATTCACAAAAACGTTGAAAAAAGTAAAAAATGTGTACTTCTTACCAAGATCCCCCTGTTAGCACTCTGTAGTTTTCCCAAGGTTGTGAGGCAGTCATAGAGGCAACATCAAAACCACTTCAAGTATTGGATATAGCCCTCTAAGACTCAGAGAGGGATCTCTCTGTTTGATATAACTTTGTTTTAATAGGTATTAGGCTAGTTATGCAAGTATGGGGTTGGGGTTTTTTAAATATTTAGATGAGGATGTGGTTGACGAGTTTCTCAGATCACCAATGGGCTATGGGGTCTGTTTATAAGATAATGATCAAGTCATATCTAGAGGTAAATGTCTCCACAGGGCAAGGTAGTAACAACTGTTGGATCGTCTTAGGTTTAATGCATATGAATAAGGTGAAAAGGGAGAGATCCACTGAACAAAGGAGCAGCTAAGAATTCCTTTGTAAATCTTCAGATGAATAACATAAATATTATTGAAAAATTGGCCAAAGAGTATGCATGCATAAATTCTTCTCCATTACTCTCTTTCAATAACAAGAAATGAAATGCCTTGAATGGTAGCAGAAAGATAATTAAAAACAGACAAGGAACACACCACCAACGCTGCTACACAAGAATCTTGTGAATTATTTTCTCTATTACTGTTTATTCATTCAAAAATTATAGACAAAAACCTCCTAGAGTAGCAAGGCCCACAGTGCAGCCAAAAAGGGAAAAACTTTACACAGGTCAAACCTTCTATTTGTCTTTTACATGTGTATATAAACAAAAATTCCTTCAGCCTTCTCCTCATTCCCACCCTATCTCTACTTTCTGAAAATAGAAAAGTAGTTACCAAAATCTCGACACCTGTAGGCTGTCTCAAAAACAAACAAAACCGCAAACCAAAGGAAATTTAAAATTGGTAACTGTTGCCTGAACATCTGGCATACTGGAGGTTGTTTAAGATTTGTTGGCGAATAGACTCTAACAACATCAAAACAAATGAATGCAGAATTCATTGAATGCTTGAGGTTTTTGGATATTTTCTTCCAGTTGGAGGATCAGTGCTCTGACCGCTGCCATGTGTTCCCTGTAAATGAAATTCCTGTCTGCCATAAAAGACGGACCGGTTTTCTGCGAAAAAGGGGTCCGAACAGACGTGGTTTTCTCTTCAACACTGACACCTGGGAAAAAAATGAAAGAGATTATTGTAGATGGGCATGTACTAGATAGAAACCTCCTTCGGTTTTTCCAAATTCGCCTCCAGCTGGCCGTAACAGTTCCCGCAAAATCAGGACTGTAACAGAAAAGAAGAAATCTGGAAAAAGGGCCTTGAAAATGGCTTCGATTCTCCCTTCTCGTAGCGCTGTTGCAAAAACTGAGAGAGGTTTCTGTTCTTCAGCCCGTGCTGAGAAAAATTTTCTCTCGTATTTTTAAAATCCATCTTCATTTTCCCAGAATCCGTTCTGAAAAAACACGTAGTGAAACAGGAAAAAATGGCAAAAAAAGGGGGAAAGCAATTTTAATTTGGGAAAGCGGTATTTCGGACCCCCCCTGAGGTGGTAAGACGTTTTGGGAGGGGGGGGGTCCACTGGAATGGGTTCATGACACGTGGAGGGGGGGTGGTATTGAAAAATACCTCATTCCGAACCCCCCCCTCTCGTTAAAGTCCGGATGGTGAGGGGGGTCCGGAATTTTTAAGGGCCATTTGATTAAATGCTTGATGTGAGTGGAAGGGGCATAATGTATGAAGGTGCATGGAGTTTGATGTGAGTGGGAGTGAGGTATGAGGGTGGGGTAGAGTTAGGATAGCGTAGGATTTTTAGTTTTTTGAATTTAGTTTTTTGTTTTTTTGTTATTTTTTATTACATGTTGTGTTATGTGTTACGTTTTGTTTTGTTTTAATATGTTTTTGTTTTGCTTATTATATTATGTTTTTTATATGTGTTAAATATAATTTGTATTATATTTAATTTGTTTTTTTTTTATTGTATTTTATGTTTTTTGTATTTAATATGTTTTACATTTTTTAATTATTTCATATTATATTTTATATTATATTTTTTGTTTGTTTAAGTTTGTAATTAAATGTTTTTATATTGTTTTTATGTTTTTATTTTAATATTGTTTTATTTAACATTAATTAATAAGACTAACCTAGTTACTAAACTAACCTAACTATTAATTAATTAATTGATTAATTAATTAATTATTAACTAGTTTAGCTTAGTTTAACTACACTAATTTTATTGTTAATCCTTATTTAATCTATTATTCTTTTTACCCTAAGCTCATTTATTCACGGATGGAAGGTAGGTGAGGCATACTCAATGGGTCGAAAAGACAAGGGAGTGAAGGTGCAGTGGAGGATGAAGGATGCAACAGGATGATGGAGGATCGGGCGAAAAGGATGGAGGGGAAAAAACGGGATCTACCGAGCCAGACTTCGTCATCACGAGAGAAACGCCAAATCAACAGTCGAATAATCGAGTTGCCTATAATTATAGGACCCCAACATAGGCTCCACCTAGGGATGGCATCTTCTTTGAGGAGGTGTCAAGAACCACGGACCTGTGAATCATGCAGACCGGTGCTTTATCCATTGGGCTGGTCCCAAAACCTTATTCTGCAACTTGTACCTGTTTTGATCTTGCAACTGAAACCAAATTAAAATAAACATTGCTGAGAAAGAGATGCTTGGAATGCTGAGCTTGTTCATTTTTTCCTACCTACCCTACCGCCATCATTGCTCATCTAGGTAATGGAAAAATGCCAATGGAGCCAATCCAACAGTTGATTTAGTGGCTCTGTTCTTTCACTGTCTGTGGTGAAACTCAGAAATAAGTATGTTACTTGTGCTTGAGAGTAATTTCCAACCTGCTTTCCCTTACATAAGATTTAATAAACTTGAACAATAGGAAAAACACTGGAAATAGAAAAATATCTTGTATTAAAAAATTTCTCCATATATGTATTTACAGGATCAATATAGGTTTGGCCCATCTTTTGAATTTCAACTCCAAAGAACTCAACATATAGACTCGATTTTTCACCTATGCATTATGTGTATTTCAACACTTCTTTATATGACTGTGGATGCTCTGATGGTTTGTGAAATGATGCCTCTGCTGCACCAGACAGTGGGGTAGAATGTTTGAACATATCCATATCATAACAATGTTTTAATTCATTTGGAGTAAATGAAACCAGACTTTGAAAACACACATCATCCATAATATCCGCTATAGGGTCATAAAATGATTTGGATGGTGGTGATATTGGCCCTCCTAGTACTTCATGGTTGACACTATGATTTTCAACTAGAATTCGACCAAGATTCCCTCTCACAATTTGAAAAGAAAAAGGACACAGCGGCAATGAATCACAATGGATCAACTCATTATCTGTTTTAGGCTTTAAGCTTTCATCAGGAATCTGAAAATCAAAGTAGGGCAAGTGCTGTGATTCTGGGTTTAGAACAGCCTCCATATCCTTAATGGCATCATCAATTGATTGATCAGAGGAATTTATGTCTTCACTATTTACAATTAGCCTAGAGTTTCTTTTCAGAAATTGAAAAGATGAGAAACATAAGGGCAAAGTGTTTTCACTTACTCTGAGATTTTCTGCACACTGATCCTTGCTGTCATAACTTCTATGCGCAGATTGATTGTCATATCTAAGCTATAATTGATCTTCTTCCTGCCAATGACATGCTGTTGATTTCTCTGAACAGTCAACCTCTATTTCAGCTTCATGATCATCATCATACTGGTCACACTTGGGTGGATAATCCAAGTAAGGAATGTCGTCAAACATGCACATCATATTAGTTGGTTGTTCCTCAACAAGTTGGGATGGAGCTTCATCTTGGACTGTGTTGTGAATCAAATACATGAAAGAATCCTTATTCAAGCCATGGTACCAAGGATGAGCAGCAAAATGTTTGGGAACTGTGACATTTTCTTTCTCTGAAATCAATGGACCATGATGTCGTTGGACGATAAGCTCCTCTTTCCTATTGATCCTCTGCATCATCTCTTCCATGGCACTAGCCAAAATCTCCAGTTTAGCTTCTGATGACTTCAGCTACTCCCTTCCTTTGTCCTTTAACTTTGACCTTTTGATCAGAAAGTTGGTCTCCACATCAACTGCAATGCTCTACATTTCTTCAAGGCTTACAGTTTTCCTTTCTCTTAACCAAAATGCCATCTCGGGATTGAAGGCATCTGGGTAATGCAAGTGGGTTGATCTTGGGGGTGGCCTTATATCAGCAGGTATTGCATGATATACCTTATTGAATCTAGCTGAAAAATGATGTATTGTCTCCCTTGGATTTCTTTTCAAGTGGTCATACTCTTATAGGATGAGGAAAACATTTCCCATGACCACCCACCTATCCAAGAAAACTTGCATGAACTGCTGAAAATTTCTGATGCTTGCGGCTGGAAGGTTTTTAAACCAATCTTTAACTTTACCTCCCAAAGACAGGGAAAACATTCTGATGCAGACATCATCTTCTTCTACCTCAAAGAGGTCAAGAAAATCCTCAAGACTTTGGATATGCTTTTCAACAGTAATATTGGCATTTTCTCCATCAAACCTGGGCAGATTATTGATGTAATTGACAGGGAGGTCATGGAGAATAGGAGGCAAATCTAGAGGCTTGTATCGGTCTGGGACTTTTGCAAGCACAGGAGATGAAGAAAGAGGCTTACAACCATCCAGAGGTTTAGCAAGAGTAGGAGATAAAGCAGGAGGATTATGTCTCACTAGGGTTTCTACAGGTGCATCTGGGATGTGCACAGGTGTATGAGCATGTACATAATCTACAATTTGGGGTTTAATCTCTTGAGGCTCTTCAGGTTGAAAATGATCATCTTGAATTTCAACAATATACTCTAGACCAGAATCATGATAAGAGAGAAATTAATTGCAGATTAAACCTAAGATGTCTTGAATGCAATTTGAGCTTGAGTACCTTGTATTTCTAGGATACTTGGCCATGCTTTGGGTTCTTCCTCCAGTGGATTCTATGAGTTTGCACTGTCTGGAGCTGATTGGAGTCGCCAGGTGAATAACCTCAGCCTTCTTGTGTCTGGTCATTGTCCACCATCAGTGATCAGATCTAGAGCTTTGAAGTGTACTACTGGGGAAATTCCCCAGTACAGTCGTCATTCTATTAGCACTCTGTAATTTTCCCAAGGCTGTGAGGAAGTCACAGAGGAAACATCAAAACCACTTCGAGTCTTGGATCTAGCCCTCTAAGACTCAGAGAGGGATCTCTTTGTTTGATATAACTTTGTTTTAATAGGTATTAGGCTAGTTATGCAAGTATGGGGTTGGGGTTTTTTAACTATTTAGATGAGGATGTGGTTGACGAGTTTCTCAGATCACCATTGGGTTATGGGGTCTATTTATAAGATAATGATCAAGTCAGATCTAGAGGTAAATGTCTCCACAGGGCAAGGTAGTAACAATTGTTGGATCGTCTTAGGTTTAGTGCATATGAATAAGGTGAAAAGGGAGAGATCCACTGAAAAGAGGAGCAACTAAGAATTCCTTTGTAAAGCTTTAGATGAATAACATAAAGATTATTGAAAAATTGGCCAAAGAGTATGCATGCATAAATTCTTCTCCATTACTCTCTTTCAATAACAAGAAATGAAATGGCTTGAATGGTAGCAAAAAGATAATTAAAAACAGACAAGGAACACACCACCAATGCTGCTACACAAGAATCCTGTGAATCATTTTCTCTATTACTGTTTAGTCATTCAAAAATTATAGACAAAAACCTCCTGGAGTAGCAAGGCCCACAGTCCAGCCAAAAAGGGAAAAAATTTACACAGGTCGAACCTTCTGTTTGTCTTTTACATGTGTATATAAACAAAAATTCCTTCATCCTTCTCCTCATTCCCGCCCTATCTCTACTTTCTGAAAATAGAAAAGAAGTTACCAAAATCTCGACACCTATAGGCTGTCTCTAAAACAAACAAAACCGCAAACCAAAGGAAAGTTAAAATTGATAACTACTACCTGAACATCTGGCATACTGAAGGTTATTTAAGATTTGCTGGTGAATAGACTCTAACAAAATAAAAACAAATTAATGCAGAAGTCGTTGAATTCTTGAGGTTTTTGGAGATTTTCTGCCAGTTGGAGGATCGGTGCTCTGACCGCTACCATGTGTTCCTTGTAAATGAATTTCATGTCTGCCATAAAAGACGGACTGGTTTTCTGCGAAAAAGGGGTCCGAACAGACATGGTTTTCTCTTCAACACTAACACCTGGGAAAAAATTGATAGAGTTTATTTTATATGGGCATGTGATGGACAAAAACCACCTTTGGTTTTTCCAAATTTGCCTCCATCTGGCCGTAACAGCTCCTGCAAAATCAGGACTGTAACAGAAAAGAAGAAATCTGGAAAAAAGGGCCTTGAAGATGGCTTCGATTCTCCCTTCTCATAGCGTCGTTGAAAAAAATGAGAGAGGTTTATGTTCTTCATCATGTGCTAAGAAAAAACCTCTCTCGAATTTTTAAAATCCGTCTTCATTTTCCCAGAATCCGTTCTGAAAGAAGACATAATGAAACAAGCAAAAATGGCAAAAAAAAAGGAAAAGCGGTTTTAATTCGGGAAGGTGGTATTCCGGACCCCCCCTGAGGTGGTAAGAGGTTTTTTTTTTTGGGGGGGTGGTCCGCTTGAATAGGTTCATGACACATGGAGGGGGGGTGGTATTGAAAACTACCTCATTCTGGACCCCCCCCTCTCGTTAAAGTCCGAATGGTGAGGGGGGGTCCGGAATTTTTAAGGGTCGTTTGATTAAATGCTTGATGTGAGTGGAAGGGGCGTGATGTATGAAGGTGTGTGGAGTTTGATGTGAGCGGGAGTGAGGTATGAGGGTGGGGTAGACTTAGGATAGCGTAGGATTTTTAGTTTTTTGAATTTTGTTTTTAGTTTTTTTGTTATTTTTTATTATATGTTGTGTTATGTGTTACGTTCTGTTTTGTTTTAATATGTTTTTGTTTTGCTTATTATATTATGTTTTTTATATGTGTTAAATATAATTTGTATTATATTTAATTTGTTTTTGTTTTATTGTATTTTATGTTTTTTGTATTTAATATGTTTTACATTTTTTAATTGTTTCATATTATATTTTTTGTTTGTTTAAGTTTGTAATTAAATGTTTTTATATTGTTTTTATGTTTTTATTTTAATATTGTTTTATTTAACATTAATTAATAAGACTAACCTAGTTACTAAACTAACCTAACTATTAATTAATTAATTATTAACTAGTTTAGTTTAGTTTAACTACACTAATTTTATTGTTAACCCTTATTTAATCTATTATTCTTTTTACCCTAAGCTCATTTATTCATGGATGGAAGGCAGGTGAGGCGTACTCAATGGGTCGAAAATACAAGGGAGTGAAGGCGCAGTAGAGAATGAAGGATGCAACAGGATGATGGAGGATCGGGCGAAAAGGATGGAGGGGAAAAAACGGGATCTACCGAGCTAGACTTCGCCATCACGAGAGAAATGCCAAATCAACAGTCGAAGAATCGATTTACCTATAATTATAGGACCCCAAAAAACCCCACTGAGCACCCTTGGGCAGGGCCAAGTCCATATCTCCTCTGAAGTCCAACCTAGCATAGGCATAATCATCGACCATCAGCATCTGTGGTCGCAACCAGTCGAAGAAGGCATCATTGTATTTTATGATTGGTCCAACTACATGTCGGGCCATGAGCTGACACCACCTCAGCTTTCTTGGATCCTATGGAGAGGTTAAACCCCGCTCAACCTGCAACCTTAGCAAGGGAACCCTCTCAAGAAAGAAGGACACCAACAATGACCTGTACCCGAATTGCTTCAGGTTGCCTCTCCTACATTTGGTCAACTGTCTCTTCATGCTACGAAGCACTGCATCTGCCCAGTTAAAGACCCAAGGCTTAGTACACTCTATGGCATACTGAAAGTAGCTCTGGAGATCCATGTGAGGAGTAGCGCTCCCAGCTATACGAGCAATGGTGAAAAAAATAGTGCTAAGGGTCAAATCCTACACCCCTAAAATGGCCACTTTTCCTTTGCTCCTTTCTGCCTCTGGAACACAATACAAATGACAGTATTCACTCATAGCTATCCCACCACCTCTGCTACTAGTAAATCTAGCATGGTACCCACACCATGACAGTCCTATCAAGAAGTAAATGTCCTTGATATCCAAGGACAATGTGTGGACCCCTACGTGGAAAACTTGTTGGACCACATCCCACATATGCACAAGGTACTCCAATAGTCTGACTTGGGCCCTCATACCCAGGATATGAAAGAATTTCAGGAGACCACATTCTCGCAAAGCGGCAACGGTGCCCGGGTTATTCTTGGCAATAGCATCATCTTCTTCATGCTCTCTTTCACGCCATTCCAAAACCATGGTGATAGCCAAATGCCTGCATAAGACACATAAGAAGAAGGTCAACAACTCTCTTCAACACTTGGTAACTTTTTCATTGAGAAAACTTCAAAGAATTTTTTCACTTTGCGGTTCTCGCAGGTTCCCTTTAGGCACATTGCGAGGTTCTCGCAGATGCCTTTAGGGCCACCTACAAGAATGATGCATTCTCGTAGGTCCCGTGTGGCTAGCCTGCGAGATTGGATGAGTGCAATTTTAACCCCTAAAACAAACTCAAAAACATGAATTTTACCAATGAAAATGAAAAATTGAACCATGAAAGGATAAAAGACAAGGATCTTACCTCACTGCCAGAGATGGTTCATCGAATGGATGCTCGTACCTCCTGCAATTGAGCACCAAAATTCAAGGGAAAAAGAGGGGTTTTGCACAAAAATATTGGCAAAGTTACAATGACTATGGTAAAAAGAACTTTTACCCTCTTATATTATCTTTTACCATTTTTTATTGGTTTTTATAATTGTTTTATTTATTAAAACTAATGCCTAATACCCTTATGAGTGCAAATTTTGTAGACATAACGACCTTGACGTTCATACACAGGGATACAGATATTTTTTTCCTTTTTCATCACATGTTTTGATTGTTTTTTATGGTTTTTGCACAAAACCTCAAGCTTGGTCTTTGTCCGTTCTCACGCTCGAAAATACATGAGAACGTGATCGAGCACACTTTTATCACTTTTTCGGGCTCAACAAGGTTATACGAAAAAGGAACCCCCCTGGAGTCCTCTTTAAGCTCTTTTCAGACTCTCTAAACATGAAAAGATTGTCGAGCGACCTTGCTATCTTCACGCTCATTAAAGTATTTGAAGAAAGCGTCTGTTGGGTGATAATTTGTCTCTTTTTCGGTCTCATAAGACTATTTTATGAAAAAGGAACTGAGAGAGTCCTCTTTTAAGTGTTTTTCCAGACTCTATAATCATGAAAAACCTTCGAGTTTTCTATCTTTGGACTCGTTAAACAGACATCGACAGACCCGTAATGGGACCGAACCACTCCTTCCTAGGGTTCGTTAAACATACTCCAAAGGACTCATCCGAAGGATGAGATTACATCAACAAACATATGTTATCCTCCTCAAACTTGTGTAAAAATAAAGAGGTACTCACTAGAAATGGTGGGGGAAATTTTGGGAAAGGGATGTGTTTTCGTATTCATATTAATTGGCAGTAAGTGTTGTTCTTGAACATGACACCCCCTTATTCGTTATCTGAAGCCGGTTTGGGAAATCCATTTGTATCTCATTCGATTTGCTATAAGGTCACATCCTGAGTCGTCTCTGAGTCAATGCTGCCAAACCATTGGTCATGTCATTCATATGTTGAAGAGAAGTTCATCTGAAACCTCTATTGAGTCAACCATCTACAGTTGTCCATTCTCTCCGTGTTGGCCTTCCCTGTGTCCAGTTCAACTTACATCATACTCTGTTCTGCCTTCAAAATCTATTACTCATTTCATGTCATTGATGGGGGATACATCAAGGCCCTCCTGTGACGAGTTTTGTTCCGTCGACTCCAGCTCATTATCCAGAAACAAGACTTAGAAATTCTTTGGTACCTTGGAACTAGCATGCCTCAATGGTAGGTTCCCTTGCTTTCGATAGTGGGTTTTCATCATTGACCCTTGATCAAAATATTTCATCAGATATTTGACCTCAACTCATTTATTCACATTTGGTGGATTGTACTAGTGTACCTTGGGAGTCATTAACATTAATGGTGATTTCCCTCGCACGTGTTAACGATTTCATCAATGACCGGTAATCAAGTGGTTTCTACCATGTTTGACTTCAACACATGTAATCACATGGATATATTCGTACTTTTGGGGCAGCGGGATTGAAGACCCTGGATCTTATCTCTTTGGTCCAAGTTGCGATGGAATATGTATAATTTTTCGACACATAGATCCACTTTGTATGTCTTGTGGCTATGTCGTCTCAATTTGAATTTTCTTGCATGGATCCATAGTGTATTCTTGGTGGCTATGCGATATTTTGACGGCATGGATCCACAGTGTATGATTGGTGGCCATGACCTATGTTTATGATGTCATTCATCAGTGATCTGAGCATGGGAATGCCTACCTTAGAACTAGTATGATATTCTGCAGATGCTTGGTTGTTTGCAGGTTTCTGATTAGGTGTGCTCCTGGTTCTAACACACACATGCAGTTTACAAAGTATTTCGGTTGTCACTGATTCCGGCCTCATACTTTGGGGGGCATTCTATTACCCATGATTTTGATCATCTTGATGGTGTACTCAGGCTCCCAATAAGAACTTTCTCTTGAGAAAAGTGGCATTCATCTCTTTCCAGAAAACATATTTTTAAAGAGAGTTCGCAGGCTGCTTATAGCCTAGGGTGCGAGAATGACCCATTCTCGCAGGCCACCTTCAGCTAGGGTGTGAACTTCTCACACTGCGCTCTATACCTAGGGTGTGAACTTGTTCTCAAGCTTGGAAAGGAAGAAGTCTCGAGGGTTCTAGAAGGGAATCTTCTAGAGAATGGGTTGGCATTCGAATGGTTATCATTTTACTAGTTTCCCTGATTTGGTGGGATCATTCTCATCCATGTAACCATCTCATCCTATTTTATATATTGATAGGATTCTCATGGAAAAGGTTAAGCAATATTAATTGGAGAATTGGTGAAGGAATTGTGTGAAGAACCCAACTTGAACAGGAGCTTGGAGACTCTAGCAAGTCTATCAAGAGGAATTGGATCTTCTTCATGCAAGGATTGAGCAAGTGTGTGCGTTGGAACCAAGAGTCACCGAAAGGAAGCTTGCGACATCAAGGCGATCAGGTTGTATCTTCTACTTTCTATTAATATGATACAACGACATGCCCTTTTCCCATAAAGTCATTCTTACTTTATTGTGTAATTCCTTGATCATACACATAAGTTGACGATTGGATACATCTTGCTATCTTCACTTTGGTTGGTTTGTGTTGTCTTGGTCTTGACCTCACAAGAGCATCGGAGCGAAGTGGAAGCAACAAAGACCCTAGGAAGCGATACAAAGGTATGTCACTTGTTCCTCCTTACTAGCTATTTCAACGGTCGTAACTTAGGGAAAGAGTCATGTACTGTCATGTTTTGTTCTAGATCTAGGTGGATCTAGGGAGATCTGTTAGTGTCCACACCTACTGATTAGTCTAATAACACCTAGTGACTGAACACCACAGTCAGTGGGATCACATTCTGCCCCAAGAGGAATTTTCTTATAATGATTCGATCAATAGAAGAACATGACAGAGTCCATTCCAAATTGTATATGGAATGCAACTAAGGGGAGTTTTTGAATTGAAAGATTAAAAAAAAAAATGAATTCAGGAGTGCTAGTGTAGAGGACTTTGCAGAAGCAATGATGGAGCTTCACAGCCAATTCAAGGAATGATTGCAGAGCTCAAGCCAAGAATATAAGCGTAGAGAAAATCAACACAGGCGAGAACTTCAATTTGAAGTTGGTGATATGATTATCACACATATGAGGAAGGAAAGGTTCCCAAGGGAAACATATAACAAACTGAAGATGAAAAATATTGGACCATGCAAGGTCATAAGGAAATTTGGGGCAAATGCATATGAGATTGAATTACCCGGTGGGATCGGAATCTCACCGATATTCAATATTTCGGATTTGTACCCTTACAGAGCTGAAGAAATAGAAGAAGAGGAAGAACAAAAAGAGATTCAGTGGACCAAACAAATGTCTGTAGTTGAAAATCCATAGATGGAAAGAATAATTGACAAGAGGGTTAGTAAAAGGACCAGGAGGAAGGAGTATTTTGAATACTTGGTCAAATGGAAATGCCACCCAGTTGAAGATGCTAGTTGGGAGGATGAAGTAGAAATTTAGAAGCATGGACAGACCGTGCAAGAGCTCATGAATAGGAGTTCATGAAAATTTTCAAGTAATGGAGTATGATGCAGGAGCATCGTAAACATCCAACCAAGCAAATGACGTAAGAGGTGGAAGACAACTGGAAGACCACCAGCGCATGTTTTTGAAATGTTTTTGAAGCATTAATGTAATGGTTAAAGGGAAGTGTACTTGCATATTGTAAACAGATCATGAGCGATTCACTCTCATCTATATAAGGTAGAGGCATTTATGCATAGTTAATGAAAGTAGGTAGATTTGATTTGAATTCATAGATTAGACAGTTTAGGAAGTAGGAGGGAAAACAGATATAGACACCCTCATCCTTGTATCATTGTAACATTATCATCATCATTCAGACTTTCATAAGTTGGAGAGTTGTAACAAAGAGCTGTAGAGAAAGACCCATGTACATAAGCTTGAAATAATATAAGAAGCTTTGAATCGGATTTCATGGTGTTATGATGTTTTATGTTTGTACATGTTGAATGGTATGCTTACAGTTGTTCTATTCTCTATGTTATGCATTTGTTTTAATACTGTGTGTATGTATGATTTCATATTGAATGTTTGAAGTCTGAGAGAGAAAGAGAATGAGTTTCAATTGTTTCTCATCCTGAGAGAAGTTCTTGCAAGGAGTGCAGTGAAGTGTCCGCAAGGTGTGCATTGACAAGGTTTCTGAGTTTTATCTCAGAAAGCTTAGGAGAGATACCATTATTCTCATTCCAGCAAAAGTGCAGGTGAAGCACAAAGGCTGTGCAAGGTGTGCGCAAGCGGGTTGAAAGCTAGAACTTATCAACCAAGGGGAGAGTTGAAGGATTGTTGTTGCAGAAGGTTCATATAGTCGAAGAATCAAATACTTTGAAGTATTTGAAAGAGTGACGCAAGGAGTGCGTGTAGGATTCCTTTGGAGTTTTAAGTTTGCAAGTTAAAGCTCGAGGAGGGATAGTACCTTTGAATTATTCAAAGGGAGACAGGATAGAAGTTATCTCGCAGAGGTAAAGCTCAGGAGGGAGGACGTTGATTCGTCTCGTAGAAGTCATTGAGGAAGGAATTGAACGGTCAAAAGTCTCCATGGAGAAATCTCGAAGTCGTGAGGACCGTAGGATCTAGAGAAGCTGCAAGGTGGATAGAGGTTGGATGAACTCGTCCTTTTGGGTTCAAGAATCAATGAGGACTGTTGATTGTGGTCAGGTTGAGCGTTGGATCATTTCTCGGACTTAGGGTTCGTGAGTTTGGAGGTGAAAGACCAAACCCTTGGAGTCGCAAAGTTTCGAGTTGCGAGAAGTGGAAGAAGATATCTAAGCCATTGGATCTGAACAAGAAGGAAAAATCGTGGGATCAGAAACCTCTTTTTTATATCGCCTATTGGGGTTTCAGAGGTTGGGAGGAGTCAGTTTCAACTGCAGGAGTTGCGAAGTGGCGAGAGCTGATAGCTCGTGTGAATGCGTGACACATCTGTCAGGCGAGGACTGTAAGGGTGACAGGTGGCGTGAACTCGCCCATCGAGGGGTCAACCCATAGTTTCCCTATTGTGTCTTGGGGTTTCAAAAGGGAAAAGTGCCAAGGTTCGATACTCCAACTCATGAGGTCGTGAAGTTGCGAGAGGTGTTGGTGCTTATCCCTAGCCAATGGTCATGCGTGGTGGGCGCTGACAAAGAAGGAGCTATACCCATATTGTGATCTCAGGCATCGGAGGTTGGAAAAAGAGAAGTTGAGGGGCTTCGACTCATGAACTTTCGAGTTGCGAGAGACGTCTATGTAAGGACCAGATCGTGGTCGTATAGAAGCGTAAGGCTCACCCTGGAGTAAATCTACATAGGGCGAGTTTTACAAAGGACCTGTGGATTCGTTGGACATTCCAGCGAGAAACAAAGGAGCCACATTGGTTCAAGGGAATTTTGGAACGATCCTGAGTGGATCTCGGCCCAAGGGTTTGGGGGTCTGCATCACTTTGTGGTCAAGGGTTTGGCTTGGGACTGTGATAAGCCTTATTATAGTGGGAGATATATGGTATTGTTTTTCAGGTGAAAATAAATGGCAAGCAATTCGAAGATGGAGATCAAAAAGTTTAATGGGAAAAGCTTTGAGCTGTGGAAGCTCAAGATGGAAGGTCTTTTGGTGGATAGAGATCAGTGGATCTTGGTAGATCCAGGTACTGCACCTACAGGAACTTCTGTAGATGACTAGAAAAAGATGAATCGGAAGGCAAAGATCACAATTTGACTATGTATCTCCGATTCAGTGTTACTGAATGTGTCAGAGGAAGCTACAACCAAGGATTTATGGGAAAAGTTGGGGAAGTTGTATCAATCTAATTCCCTGGTAAATAAATTATTCCTGGGAAAGAAGCTGCATAACTTGAGGATGAGAGATGGAGACTCAGTGGTAGAGCATTTGAACACCTTCAATATTGTGGTAAGTTAGTTAGTATCTGTTGAGATTAAAATTTCAGATGAAGATAAATGTATCAGTTTGTTTTGTTCTTTACCAGACTCATGGGATATTTTTCTTGTGGCCATAGGTAGTAATACAACTTCTTTGAATTTTGAAGAAGTGGTCTCATCCTTGTTGTCGAAGGAAATGAGACGAAAGAATATGGAAGGACATAGCACAGACGCATTATTTGCAAGAGGACGTTCCCAAGAAAGAAATAGATCTAATTTCTCAAGTGGGAGATCTAAGTCTAAGGGTTGATCTAAATCTCACGGAAATTTTGTAAGGGTATGTTGGAGGTGTTGATACTGAGAGGGGGGTGAATCAGTATCAAGTACAATTTAAAACCTTTTTCAACTTATACTTAAACCATTCAATTATATCCAATGAGAAATGAACAATAGTATAAGAGTTACACCAATACACCACAATACACCATG
>ML812646.1:90308-114298 GCA_009831015.1 Picea engelmannii
TCCTATTTATACTAAAAAGAAGCATCTAGAGGAAGATCCTTCTAGAAGCGGAATCTTCTATTAGGTCTTCTTACATCCACCTTATTCTATTTTATTGAAAGGTCTTATTAATATTGACCTTTATTACATCCGAATACATTGATCTACCTATATGCGGGTTAGGACCTTAACAGTATTTGTGTGGCATTGCTAGATATGGATTGTGCTATGAAGGAAGACTATGATTGGACAGAGTGGTCGATATACATGGCTTTGTGGATGCATACTGGGCTGGAGATTTGGATCGTAGGAGATCTACAAGCGGGTATGTGTTTAACCTGCTTGGAGGAGCAATAAGTTGGATGAGCAAAAGACAGGCCATAGTGGCACTTTCAACTACAGAATATGAATACATGGAAGCCACTCATGCAAGTAAGGAAGCAATATGGTTACAAAGATTGTGTTTAGGTATTGGGTTGGTACAACAAGTTGTAAGGATAGAGTGTGACAGTCAGAGTGCAATTTTTCTGGCGAAGAACCCTACTTATCATTCAAAAACAAAGCACATTGATGTTCAATATCACTTTCTGAGATACATGATTGAAGAAAAGAAAGTATCACTGATGAAGGTGGACACTTTGAAGATTGTTTCAGACTCATTAACAAAATCTGAGAGCAATGAGAAGTTCTCTTGGTGTAGAGGATCCATGGGCATTTCTACCCTGGATTTTTTACTATGTAACCCTGTAACCCCCTGTATGCAAAGAAAACAACAAGTGGGAGAATGTTGGGTATGTTTTATATTCTTTGAATGAGTAGTGGTGCAAATAATTTTTTTCTACCTTGGGAAACGTGATACCTACCTCGGGAAACATGTCGTGTATTTAGGTGATTTTTTTTCGGCACATGGTTTTTTTCCGATGGTTTTCTATTTCCAGTTAAGGAATTAGGGTTTTGGACTAATCTAGGTCATTGGGTCATGGTTTTGAATGTCGTTGGCTCCTATATGTATATTGTATTGTAAACAATGTAACACAATGAATGAATGAATATAATATATGCTAGTTTTCCCGGTTTGGGTTTCCAGAAGAAAAATCTCTATGTAATGTTTGCCATTGTATCTTTTATGTTCTTTTCTAAATATCTGTTTACAGTAGACATTGTACAAGGTTAGAATTTGCACATACTACTCTTCATGGAGGGAAAGAACGAAATGGTATATGAAGTCAAGAGGATATGGTGTTTAGGATTCAATAGTATCTAAACCTTGGTACTCAACTACCTCAAAGAAAAAAAACAAATCTACAAAAGAAGCAAAGAAAAATAATCCAATAGCATTAAAGGAAATCCATAATGGACTATCAAACCAAGTCAAAGAAAATATGGGACATTGCACCTCTGCTAAAGTGTTATGGCTCCAACTAGAGAATTCTTACCAAAATAAAGAACAAAAAAAAGAAATGGAGAATTCCAATCAATTTATAGAACAAAACAAAGAAACGCAAAAATCCAATCATATTAAAGAACAAATCTAAGAAATGGAGAAATCAAATCAGATTGAAGAACAAAATATAGATAAAGAGAATTATGATCAAAATAGAGAAAAAAACACTAAAGAGTAAAATTCTATCAAAGAATTGATGCAAACCCTAGTCATCAACAAAGAAGACTACTACATCAATGAATTGATGAACACCTCAGTATTCACAAAAGAAAAACTATTAGATTTTAAGAATGATGTTATAATTTCATTTGAAGTGATTAGTATGGAACTAGAAAATGGTCTATATATTGAAGTTACTAAGGATTTTCTTGACCAGATTGAATACACAGTTATGTTCACTTTTGAAGAGTTCGAGAAACATCAAAAGAAATATATGTTGCTACTACAAAAGTTAGATCAATCTAACCATGAAGAGCATGAACACAAGATTTATCTAGAAAACAAAGAAGAAGAAATTAAAAGATTGAAGACCGAAGTTGATAATCTAACAGAAGAAATGGAAGAATTAAAGACACATGACAATAAAAGAAAAGAAGTACTAAAAGAGACAGAAGAAATGGTCATCTGTCTAAAAACTCTACTCAAAGAAACTAAGAAAAATGAAGATGCCCATAAGATCCAATTAACTAAAAGAGAAGAATCATGTCACATGTTGGAATTTGAAATTATTAATGTCAAAAAGATAAATGAAAGTACTAATGACTCTCTAATGACTCAAATTGAAGAATCTAAGAAAAATAAATAAGCACATAAGATCCAATTAACTAAAAAGGAAAAATCATGCCACACGTTAGAATTGGAAGCCATCAACCTCAAAAGAATTCAGCTAGAAAACAAGGAATAAATCAAAAGATTGAAGAATGAAGTTGTTGATCTAACAAAATATATAGAAGATTTAAAGAAATATGAAAAAACTAATAAATGCACAGAAGTATTGGATGATATAGAAGAAATAGTCATCAATATAAAGACTCAACTTGAAGGAGCTAAGGAAATAGGAGAAACCTTGAATATTCAGTTGAATAAAAAAGAAGAAACATGTCACATGTTGGAAATGGAAGTTATAAACCTCAAAAAGAAGAATGAAAAGACAAAAGAAACTATCAAATTCCAGAACAAATCAACTATCCTAGATAGGATCTGGAATAGTCAAAGACCAACTGATGACAAAATGGATCTTGGATACAATAATAAAGGAGAAGGTGGAAAATGGAGCACCATTCAAAAACATGATAAATGATCATATTCCTAAAAAGAAAAAGGTATAGTCACAAACCTAAAACAAACCATGAACTTTTTCAAGGAAGGAATCTATAAAAGTAAAAAACAAGAAACATATCAAAAGACATACTTCTCATGTCACAACAGACTCAAGTATGCAAACACCTTCAATGGTTATTGATTTTCTTGTAATAGCTTTGGTCACAAAGAATTGGAATGAAAGAGTCCTGAAAAGAAAAATTCAAGAAGGTCCAATAAATTAATAAGATGTTGGAGATGTAATTATGTTAGCCACATAGCAAAGTTTTTTTATACAATGAGATGTTACAACTGTGATAGGTTTGGTCACAAATCCCAAAACTGCAGAAAATCAAGAAGTCAATCCATGAGAAATAATTTATACAAGTCATGAAGAAAATATAATGAAGGTTGGAAGAAAAGAAGAAATGACAAGTCTCAAAGAACAAATCTAGAAAATAAAGATCCTACAAACAAAATATCTCATGAAAAGGTATGGAGAAGAAAATATGAAATATAAAGCAAGAGAGATGATCTGACACCTGAAAATGAAGAAGTTTCACTTACACAAAATAGTGATGAATCTACAATAGCATATCAACCAAAAGAATTGAGCAGTGAAAATCTTGGAAGTTTTCCAATATTATTTTCATGAACTACTAAATTTCCCCTCAACAAAAAATATGAATAAAAGGAAGGAGGAAGGATTTTACAACATGATTTGGTGTAAGTACTACAAAATGCTACTAAAGTATGGTATGATCTAAAACCAATAAAGGGATTTCCAAAAGAATGAAAAACTTATGAAAAGGACTTAACAAACAACATATGAAAGGACCAATTCAATCTTACTTCTAAGGGACAAAAGTTGAAGTTGGTTTCTGCAGAGTCGAAGGACTATGAATAAGATATTAAATTAGTTGAAGAATGAAAATTAGATTAAATGGTATTGATCAATAGTATTCTTGTGAAAGATCAGAATATCAACAAGAATAAATAAACAGATCAAGAAGATTAGTAAGATTCACACCCTTGTCCTTTAAGACAAAGGAGAAGATATTAAAACCCTATGAAACAACACAAACTTAGGGGGATTTTTTAATTTGGTCATCAATTGAGGAAGTCATTGGATTAGGTTTAAAAGACTTGATCACTACAAAAATTGGTATCAATAAGACTACCTATTTTAACAAAAAATCCCAAGAGATTGAGATAACAACTGACACATTCACAGGGGGAGAAAAGAAGTAAAAGTTTAACTCTTTGTCATTGATTTCAAAGGAGGAGAAAAACAATAAAACAAATTTGGTATCAGTATTTGGTATAAGTAAAAGTTCAGTCCTCCAACCTGAAAACGAGATCAGTGATAGGGGGAGAAAAAGTATTTGTTTTACATATATGTTTCCCTCAATGCTAAAGGGGGGGATTGTTGGAATTATTGATTGTGTGTTGTCATTGATGGAAACATGAGTCAAACATGTACAATAGTCAGAGGAAAAGGAATATCACCTTGTGGCAGAAGCAATTCATGATCAATGTTGATCACGATAGGATCAACATAGATCCTATGTTCCTAAAGCTCAGGAGAGATAGCAGGGAGATTCTAAAAAGAATATCAATATGGTATGTTCATTATATGTCTTTGATATTCTAAACCTTAGGAGAGAGAACGTAGTAGGTTGCACAGATGACATAGCATGAGGTGTAAATGGATATTGTATAAACTAGAAGCTTAGAAGAGATGGTGTAGTTGAAGTAACACAAGACACAAAGTTCTGTGAGTGAACAAATCCCTTAATAAAAGATTGGGTTAAAACAACAGTTAGATTAGTTCAAGATCTGTCATGATTGTCATATATAATCAAGTATAAGGATAGGATAAGCAGACCCCATAAAACATAAAGTCTTGAAGCCTCTGAAGTTGCAAACTCCCATCGACCATCAGATCACATGGAGAAAATTTGGGTTAGTTCTCAAGCATTGGATCAAACAGTCAACTCTGACACTGACCACTTCAGTGAAAAAGAGTCTGAAACAAGTAAGTTTACCCGAAGGCCGAAGCCCTGAAGTCGTAAACTACCGTCGACAGTTAGATTAGAGGAAGAACATGAAGTCCCATCAACCGTTGATCTAGAGTGAAAATATTGAAACCGTCAAATCGCGCTAAGGAATATGGTGGTCAAATCTGACATTGACCTACTCCGATGATAAGAAACTCAAATAAACCAGGAACTCTCGAACCCCGGAGTTCTGGAATAAAAAAAGTCTGTTTGATCAAGACATTTGAATATCTACAGTGGTATATATAATTGACACTTCGGCGATGATCGAAGGTTGATATAAAAGTGAAAAACTCCTAGAGCCACAAAGTGCAAAGCCATGATCCAGGAGGGAGACATGTGGCAGAAGACAAAGATGACATGTGGCCCAATCAAATGGTGACAAGTGTCACGGTCGATGTGGCACATAAGGACTATGAAATTCATGAATCAGGGTGACACGTGGCACACATACTATGGGTCCATGTCAACCTAGGCAATGTCAACATACCACATCACTCTGAGACTACAGCCTCTAAGGATGTCCATATTCTCCTACCAAAAAAAATGCCTGAAGCTTTGAAGGCTGAAGTCGCGAACTAATGTTGTTCATTGATCTAAGATCCTCTAGGATATCACATGATCGTTAGATCAAGGACAATGGAAGAATAGTGTAAGCATGATTTGTTAACATACAACAAGTGGTCACCATCATTTTATGACTTATTCAGTAGGTAAACCTCTGGAGGAATTGAACTACTTCAGAGTTCTAGTAACCCAGAGTCCTAGAGTGCCAAAGATCCGAAATAAGATCTGATCATTCATTGAGGAGGAAGATACATGGTCAATATCCAAAAGCACAAAAGTAACGTGCATGAATATTAACTCGGTGGAGGTAGCGCACAATGATCTGGACCATTGAATTTTATGGACACGCATCAAATCGAGATTAAATTTCACAGTGGCCAAGTGTTAAATATCCACTATGTTGAAAGAGCATGGACCATATATCTCAACTCTTGATTAAGTCATGATCATCAATTTTTTTGAAGCCTCTAGGTAAGCCAGGATCGTCCATTCAACCGAAGATTAAAATCGACCATTCAATATACTAGTGAATAGAGCATACGCACTTCGGTGAAATTTACTTCGGAAGAATACAAGGTTTTCAAAGTCCAATAATCTTGAATACTCAGAGACCGAAGCTCATGTTTGCCCAAGTCTACAATCCTAGCTCCTGGTCATGTGAAGGTTCTTAAAGAAACTTGAGGGCCAAGTTCAACAACTACACAAAAAGAATGAGTTAATCCCTTGGTTCTTAGATGAAAGGCATATGACAAATATGTCAACAAGGAGTGCTTATATGTACTTTAATGAATTTTACTTTGGGAATTATTACTTTGATAAAATGGAAGAAGGCCAAAGTCCGAAGGACTTGGTTCCAACATTGGTTTCGTGATAGAGGATTAAAGGTGAAAGAAAAAGCGCTATGAACAATGCTTAAAATGGATAAGCCCGTGGTTTTGAGCTTGCATTCATTTGAACATTGGGTTGAAGGAAGCGCCTCATACATATTTCATTTGTGTAACAACTTAAGGTCTGTAGAGTAATTCAACAGAGATTAACACCATAACAATACAAAGAGTCATTAAAATTTCAAATATGATATGTTGGTAAATTGAGGACGCAAGAGAAGCATGAGAATGATATAATGAGTTTATCCATATTTGTGATCAACTCATGAGGAAAAAATTCAAATCAATATTAGCTATTTAAATAAAGAGGTGCAATGGTTCATGTCAAAAAGACACAATGGTTCAATCCTATACCTATTGAAATACTATATAAACTAGAAGTTGTGGTGAATCTAAGTATGTCTTGGCGGATCAAATCTCTCTCTCTCTCTCTCTCTCTCTCTCTCTCTCTCTCTCTCTCTATATATATATATATATATATATATATANAGAGAGAGAGAGAGAGAGAGAGAGAGAGAGAGAGAGAGAGATAATGGAAGTTCATTCTATCAAGTTGGTGCTTGTTTACAAGATGATTCTTGTTATGAGGGTTGGATTCCTCACGTCTCATTTGGATCTAAGATCAACAAGATGGGTCTTGTTATGAGGGTTGGATTCCTCATTTCTCAGTTGGATCTGAGAACTACAATTTGGGTCTTGTATTAGAGAGTTGTATCTCTCATATTGAGTTGAAGTCGAAGATATTAAAGGATTGATTTTATATGTATTCATACAAGTTAAATAAATAAAAGAAAGATATTATATCTACTTCATATAGCTTTTTTTTAGATGTTTATGAATAATTAATTGAACTGCATATCTTATTCAGTTAATTTAGTTAATCTATGAAAGTGTGAAAAGTAGCCAAAAGTTCCAGACACTAATTCACCCCCCCTCTCAGTGTCAAGTGTATATTTCAACAAAAGGGTTATAAATTTTGTAGATAGACTATGTGCACTATTGTCAAAGTCAAATTTCTTTTGGAATTGAAGACCTGAATGTCAGTATCTATATTGTGATTCAGTTGTTTTGGTACTATTATTCAAGCAAATGAAATACAATTTTTTCAAGCCATTATTATCTTTCTTTTAGATTTATCTATGGAATGAATGTTTAGATTCTCTATTTCTTCACTATTGTTAGAATATTCAAGAATTTAATGTGTTTATTTCATTTGTGATTCAATTTGATGAGATTGATATTTTATTAAATATGAGCATGTAGAAATCAAATTTTAAAATAACTATTTATTTGAATAATTTAATTTATAATGAATGTTTAACCATAGTTTCCTTTTAGAATTGTTTCTGAATGTTAAACAATTTATTTTTTTTTCTCATATTTAACCATCATTCTATGCTCCTGGGATACTTTATTTTTAGCTAAAAAAATTAATTAGATTACATTTAAATTAGCTTCATTTCATCATATCTTAGAAATAAAACTTTGATCAATATTGGATCAACCTTGGGGTTGATTTCAAAATCCTCTTTAGTGGGAACCGGTCCCACATTCTAGTGAGAATTTCCATCCCAAACAAGTATAGGCCTAATTGGGGTTTTGATAGGGAAATTTCTCTATGTTAGTTGCTAGAAAAGTTTCTAAGAATCAACATTTTGGTGCTATAAGGAGCGAATTTGATAATAAATGACATGTAGAGCTCCACACAAGACCGATGCCCATTCAAGAAGATAATCATCTCCCTCAACTCCTCTCTTAGAGTCAAGCTCTAATACCCCTTCCAAGATGATTCCTCCAACGTTAGGGATTGGCTTACCCGAGTCATCTTCTCATACCGGATCTGTAGAAGTTACACAACCAATTCAACAAGAAATTACAAATTTTGGGATCACTCAAGAGTTACCACAAAAAAATCTTAGATTTCGAGATTACTTAGGAAACCCTACCATTGTATTAGGGTATTTTGATTCAATCTGTTTATCGGATCCTTGATCAATGAATATTGGATTTTGTAATTTATGAAGAAATTTTATTAGATGATCTGCCTTAGTTGCAAAATATTGGAATATTGAGGACAGAACAGAGTAAAAAATATTTAAAAGGAACCAATTGAGTATATCATACTAGCTAAGGGTAAAAAGACTCAATTAGAATACTTTCCTAGTCCTCCTTTTATTGTAAGATCTAATCCTGTCGTGACCCTTAAGTTATGGCAATACAATAATTGATCAGAAAGTGAATAGTTGTTATTAGGCACACCCCCAATATTAACACCTTTGGGAAGCCCAACTTATCAACCTTTTCCATATTGTTCAACACCTCTTGTCTCACAAGGAACTCCTCAAAAGACTACAACAAGAATTATGGCTGGAGCTAATCAACCTGGAAGACCTTGGTTAACCTTAGGAGGAGTAAGTGTTCCTAGTGATCAACATGAATTACCTAAACATCTAGAAAAATTATTTCCCAATTTTTATCCTGACAACATATACTCTCCTAAAGATCATATCAATAAATTCATGTTGGGAGTCAATCTAATGAAAGTGGAACACGAAGAAGTAGTATGTCACTTATTTCCTTATACTTTTGAAGGAGAGGCATCTACTTGGTATTTCTCTTTGACAACAGGGTCAATAACCAGCTGGTATAACTTTGAAAAACTATTCATGAAAACATTTGGTGATGAAAAGTCCCCAACCTCTTTAGTCCTTGAATTATCTAGAATAAGAATGAATGTAAAATAGAAATTAAAATATTTTAATCAAAGATTCATGACCTTTCTAAATAAAATACTTGAAGATTCATGGCCTCCAACTAATGTTCTTCTTGAATTTTATACCACTTCTCTCCCTTCCTAAATCACTATTTTTGTTAAAAGGGAAGCCAAAAATACATTAGATGAAACTATTCAAGAAACTTTGGATGTGGAAATGGAAATGATGAGCATAGTCAACAAAGTTGCAGTAGAAGATAGAAGAGCCTTACCTCCCACTAAGAGAGTTACACTCAAAGATGAAAAGAAAGACAAGGAGGATCTAGACTTTGAAAGACTACATAAGCTAGTTAAAAGTCTCGCTAATGACATCCTAGACATTAAGAGAATGTAGGAAAAGAATCAAAATCTAAAAGATCATGGAGACATTTTTTTGAAAGAAAATTTCCATCTCCTGGTAATCATATTTATGTTGCCAATGATGAAGAAGAATAAGAACAAGAAGAAGAACATGATGATGATAATGTTGGTACCTCTGGGGTAAACCTCATCTAGGACATTGTTGATGGTGTTATTGATGATGACGAAGATCTACCCTACAAAGAAGTAAATATATCTACCCTACAAAGAATTAAATGTTGTTCAAACCAGAAGTAAAGGTTGTCATGGCAATACCTCAACCCCATCTCTTGCTATTTCTTCTAAGAAAACCTTACCTCAAGACAAACCACTCACCAATACTTTAGTGGTATCAGATCAACTTGACTATGATTTGGTTGAAGACATGAAGAGAACTAGGGAAAATATTTCTTTTTATGAATTGAAAAATTTAAAACAAAAGATAAACAATTTACTTAAAGCATTAGATAGTAATAATGTTGAAAAACAAACTACTACACTTGTAAATAAAGATAAAGAAAAAATTTCCCAAAATTCAACATCAAATAAAAATAAACAAGTCAATGTAAATGATGTACTAATAAGAGATAAATCTAACTCTCACACACCACCCGTTATTTTAACTTTTGAAATTTTCTAAAAAAATGTATACAACTATTTGGTAGACTTTGGAGCTTCATTGAATATAATGTCATATTTATTTGTAAGAAAATCAATGTTGAACCACAAAAGTATGCCATATAGATTGTACACTAGATAGAACAAGAGTTAAGGTTTTAGGTGAACTTAAGGATGTATTTATTCGATTATATTCTAGTCCCGAAGTTCATCAAATGATATACATCATTGTTTTTGACATTCCAAAAGCTTATGGATTTCTTCTAAGTAGGGACTGGTCTAAAAAGCTTCATGGTTACTTTTCCACGGACTGGTCTCATTTGTGGTTACCATACAATGGTAAACCCAATCAAATCATAGTGGATCGTTAGAAGCATATGAAACATACTATGACTAATATTGATGATGAAAATGAGCCAGTAATGTTTTCAAACTCCATTTTAGGAAACTATTGTGTTGACTCATTTTTTGGGAATTTTATTGCAAAAAGTTCACCATTCATGGATTCATCCTTGTAGTTCGAGGTTGTAAATTTTTTTCAAACTAACTCTTCAAAATGTATAGATTTTGTTTCTAAAAATTTAGACTCAGTTGTAAATAATGAATTTTGGACCTTATTTTTTGATGGCTCAAAATCTAAAGAATGTGTTGGAGCATGTTGTGTCTTTCAAGATCCCAATGGTAACATAACTATGTTAGCCTGCAAACTGGAGTTTCAATGTACAAATAATGTAGCCAAATATGAAGCATTAATCAGAGGTTTGAAAAAGGCTATTGATTGGAATGTTAAATTCATTAAGGTTTATGGTGATTATGAGATTATTGTCAAATAGGTAATGAAATGCTATCCATTGTATTGTCAAATACCAACAACTTGTTTTGGATTTGTTACCACATTTCACTGATTTTGAGATTAAATTTGTTCCTGGGACTCAGAATTCAGATGCATACTTACTTGCTAAGGTTTCCTCAAATTTAATTCCCTCTGAGGAATTTTCTCATGATAGATTTTCAATTGAGTTATTGTTTAGGCCGTCTATTCCTGACAACATAACCAATTCGAGAGTTTTTAATGATGATCAACATATTATAATTTTTATTACACAAAAAGACACATATAAGGACTTGTTTATATAAAATATTGTTTTACGGTCTTTGAGTCAACCTCAAGAGTATAAAATCCCCCTACATTTTTAACAGGTGGTACTCCTCTACTTTCAAATTGCATTCAAAAATATAAACAATGCCTGAGAAGGACCAGGCTTAGTTAGAATAAATATTCACATGTGAAGGATACTTGATATTGGACCAGGTAGCTTATGAAAGGAAATATTTATAATATATTTCAGAATTCATAAACCAATAAAGTATAAAGATAGACAAAATGACATTTCCATCACAACATTCATTAAGACATAACATAATATCCAAGAAAGGAGAGAAGAAAATATGGACCACGTAATGGAAGAGAAATTTAAATGAAAATTTCATTAGGAACAAAAAATATTATTGATCCAGGTGGAAATTAGTGGCCTCCCACCTATTCCACTGGCTCAAATTACAATTTCCATCTTTGCATTTTTTCTACAGTTTTTCGGGTCCCAAACTTTTGGGGTCATTTTGAGGCCCTAAACGACGTTTTAACGACTAGGGAACGCCCAATATATATTTGTTGGGATATAATGAACCACTAAGAATGTTTAATACTTTTCTATACCTTTCTGATGAGGTACCAAGTGCCCCAAATGAATATAATATGAAAAATTTGCGCCTTCAAGAAGTTGGCATATCAACTACCCCCATCGGGGCCTACAAATCTTTTGGCATTTCAACTTCTGGGGTGAGGGTTTGGGATGTTAAGGGTTTTATCATTTATGATTTATGTTGAAATTTCCTTTCGAGCCTCATTCTAATTATCTTCTTGTGAATGAGTGTATCGAACAAATCTCTCTTCAGAGATAAGCTACCACCATTCTAGCTAGATTGTGTGCTTTGTATTTTACAATCGTTTGTATTCCAAACAAACACTGATAGAATTTTAGTTTTACTATTTTATTGTATTATTGTATTCCTTGAAATATCTCTGTGCATATCCTTGTTATATCTCTGTTATATTTTTTCCTTCATTTTGTTCTCGAAATAATTTGGATCAGTGGTATCAAAACATTCTTCTCCTTGTCGTTATTAGTGCATGTCCCCGACGAGGTTAGGGTATAGAGAGTTGGATATCAATCTTTTTTCTCTTGAGGAAAACCACTCTATCTCACCAAAGAAGGCACCCATGCAAGAATAAAAGAGGGAAAATGATGCAGGATCATCCCTCCACATCAGTAGATGCACCAATAAGCCAACACATAGGCGCGCATTGGAGAAAGGGAAAGGTATTGACCCTTCCATTTTTAAATTCAAAATCAGATCCTATAGGGATTTGTGTTGTAAGTATGAGTAAAGCCAAGCCATGTCTTTGTACAGGTAGTGGATAGGTTCTCCTTAAATGGTTGACTGTAAGAAGGACTAGATATTAGTTAGGTTTGGATCATCATTCATTGTAATGAGTCATAGGAGTATGGTGTCTTAATTGAGACAGTGATGGCACTAAGTCGGTAGGAGGATAAGCTCAAGGGGAACTCTTGTAGCGAGAGGATTCTGAGAGAAGAGATTTAGGAGGATGATTTTGAGAGAGAGCTTGAGAAAATCGAAATATCAGGAATAGGAGTAAGAGAGAAAGAACTGATACTATGTTGTAGTCTAGTCTATGTACACATTTGTAGATAAACATTCATCTTAATACAAAGAAAAGCAGTTTTTCCTGCACATGGTGTGTTTATGATTTATCTGTATTCTGTGAATATTATCTGTGTGTTTATGTATAATGTAGATGTGTGTTAGGTTTCATCTATAGTAGGAAGATAGATTTATTTATCTTTGTTGAGTTCAAAATATCGTTCTGGGTTCTTTAGGATATGCAAGGAGTGCACAATAAAACATTGGAGGTTCTATAGCCAGTGCAAGGAGTGTGCATTTGAATTATTCTGAGTCAGAGAAGAACGTGTCAGGGGGACACATCAGAGTGATCACAGAACTCAAGAGGAACCTCAAGGTTACTGAATACCTTGGAGGAGGAGTTGTGAAGAGAAGGCACAGAGAGTGAGAGACAGAATTACTAAACACTTTGTATAAAATGCTCAACAAGGTGTGCTTTGAGTGAGAGGTTTCCAAGAGGGAACTAAGTTTTCCTTTGGAAGGAAACAGAAGGATCGAGACCCTTTGGAGTTCTGATTTAGTTAAAAATTTCAGAAGAGATAGCACAAGGCGTACATAGGAGACAAACTTATTCCAAGTCCAAAATATTAGAAGAGATAGCGTTAGCAGAAATGTAGACAAGACCCAAGATAATCGGGTTCATAGGAGGAGAAAATTCCAAATCCTTTGAACATTCACAAATTTTCCTAAATTCAAGAAAATGAAGAAGCTCAGGAGGAGGAGTGACAACAACCGTTAGATCTGTTGTAGGGAGAATTCCGGACCGTTATATTAGTTTCCAGGGAAGCGACGGGAGAGTGTCGAGGAAGAATAGATCCCAACCGTAGGATCTAAGTGCAAAGGATCGATAGTCTTCTGATCCAAGGTAAAGTGTAGAGGCCTTAAGTCCTTTGAAGGTGCACAAGAGAATGGGATAGCCGAAGTCCTGAAATCCCGAAGTGACCAGGGGTCGTCCATCGTCTAGGGTGACAGGTGGCGAGATATCTAAGTCTTCAGGTGAATGCACTCCAGAAGGAACGAGTGCGCATGATTTTAAACTCTCGAAGCCTGAAAAGCCAAAGAGGGATCCTGACCATTGATCTTCAAGAGATACGTGTCAACAGACTATGTGTTTTGGGTGAAATCACTCTAGGAGGAACGAGTATGTAGGACTTTGAAACTCCCGAAGCCCGAAGAGTCGAAGAGACGAAGAGATGAAGAGTCGAAGGGCCGAAGAACCGAAGATCCAAAGAGCGAAGGAGGCAAAGGGATGAAGAGTTGAATAGATGAAGAGCTGAAGAGAATCTAGACTATTAGATTCAGAGGGATAGATGGCGATAGATCATAATCTCCGAGTGAAAGCACACCGAGAGAAAGCGAAGGAGTAAAGTTTGAAATCGTCGAAACCTAAATAGTCAAAGAAGCTAGGAGTCATCATCAGATCGTGGACTAAGAGTAAAATGCTTCGGGAAAATACGAGCTTGGATAAGTTGAGATTAGAGATTTTTGAAGGCCGAAGTTCTAAATAGACAAGGGCCTTTTATTTAAAGGTGGACACACGGTGCCAGATCTAGGACTCTAGAGGAAAGCAGAGGGGGAAATTCCTAAAACCCCGAAGGAGATCTTGATCGTTGATTGAGAAAGAGGGTCAAAAGACCATTGATCTGATTGAAAGGGCCAAAGTCCTGAAGTGAAGGCAGATCCATTGATTGAAGAGGAAGCATGGTAGATGATTTGCCATTTCGGAGAAATCACTCTGGAAGAAGCAAAGGGTTGAGAGTTGAAACTCTCGAAGCCCGAAAGGTGAAATAAATCACGACCGTTGATTTAAAGGGATAGGTGTCAACAGATCTTCCACTTTGAAATATTGTCATGCGAACAAGCCATATATTTGAGAGTTGAAACTCTCGAAGCCCGAAAGGCGAAATCAACCGTAGCCATTGATTTGAAAGGAGGGTGCGTGTCGATAGATCATGGAGATCTAGGAATGCGCGTGAAAGGAGGATAGAAGGAAAGAAAAGAGAATAGATCTCAGTCATTTATCATGAAACACCACCGAGGTAAGAAGGTCAATGGTCATGCTAGATTGTGGGGGAAAAACATGCGCGAGCTTTAATTTTCTTAGAGCGACCACAATTTAAACCACAATATTACAAAATGGATGCATGGCGATTGGAGGATAATTGCGGGGAGAAAAGTGGTGTGATTTCAAACCACTTTTGGCTGCTCTGTAATCATGTGCTTATGCCTCAAGTTATAGCCTGAGGTCATGGGCAAAAAACAGGCTAATGGAAAAAATATCTATCACCTGATATTCGACATTTCATTAACACATAGGAAGAGGTCGTGAGTATCATAGGACCTGCACCAAAAGCTAAAAGGGGGCTTATGTAAATTAATTGGGGTCTAGAAAGGGCCCGAAGAGTCAATCTGACTCCTTGATGAGAACTATCCTAGATCGAGAGGTCACAAAACCCCCAAGAGGGGAGGGGGGTTGCATTAGGTGGTATCAGAGCCGAATTTTTGTTTACAGATAGCAGACAAAGAAGGCAGAGGATAAAGTCATTATTTTGTTTGTAGACAATAGACAAAGGAGAGGCGGTGAAAGGAGATAGTTTGACTATGTCAAGTAGTATCAGAGGCATAAGTTTTCCTACAAACAATAGGGTAAGGAGGAGAAAAAGTACTAATGCTCTATGTGAAGGATTTTTTCAAGTTTGCAATAGTCAGCAGACAACTAGGTGAGTTGTAGAAGGAGTTGGAGATGCTCTTAAATACAGAGTAATCCACAGAATTTCCAGGAGGGAAAGAAGAGGGTGAAGATGGCTATTGAAGGTCATGAGTGTGGTCACAGAGAAGTCCACCAGCAAAAAATCAAGCCATAGATGGATCTAGAGCTCATAAAGATAAGAGAAAGGATGGAGTAGCTAACATTGAAGATACAACAGGAGGAAAAGGTACACTGGAGTTACAAATGGCCTCTGAACAGGAAGGAAAAATGGCCTGTTCAAAAGTCGTTGGCCAGAAAGAAGCAACAGGTAGTAAGGAGGTGGCTGAGGCATGTTGAAAACCTCAGTGACACAAAGGAAGAGATCGTTTACATCTGTGAACCAGAATTTGGGAGGACCCTAAGTGATGAGGAAGGGAGATCAGTCAGGGGTCTCATAAACTGCCAGAAGGGCAGGGATGGATTTTCATATTGCCAGGTGGGTGATGAGATGAGATCAATTGAGGATCTCATAGACTGCTAGGAGGGTAGTGGTGAAAGTTCATATTTCCAAGTGGGCAATGAGATGGGATCAGTTGATCTCATAGACTGTCTGGAGAGCATGAGAGAAATCCCAAATTGTCGGGTGGGCAAGGTGAGGGAAATGAGACTATCTAAAAGTCTCAAAATCTCATAAGTGAGTTCAGATCAGCAAGGAGTGTTTATAGGAGAAGGTTCATGTGGAGTTGCAGACCATGTGAATGAAGATGATGAGAAGTTAAATACCTCCATCACAAAGGAGGAGGATCAGAGGAGTTTTCTAATCAATGGAGGAATCAAATTATTCCTACCAAGAAACTAAGCAGAGGATGGCATATGTGTTGCAGCAATAGCATAAGAAGGAAAACCAATGGTGACTGTCATGATGAAGGGACATATATCAGAATCTACCCAAGGAGAATAGGAAGAGGAGCACACAATTGAGATGCTCATTCAGTGTGAGATGGAGTTGAGTATGTTGGAGGATTGGTTGGACAATCCAAAACTAGAAGATGGCTTCCAGGAGACAATCATGCAGATTTCAGGAGAGGAGCTTTCAACAGAATTGCTCAAAATTTTCAGCTAGGAACCTGAACAAGAGATAACTGTAGCATTGGAGCCTCCAACAGAAGAGGAAGCACACAACATAGAATTTTCTGATCTGTATGAGGAACTGGAAGCCTTGGAGGAAAGGGTAAATATGCGAAGTAGGCATGTCCAACAGGTCAAGTTGGAAATAGGTGGAGGAGCATGCCAACCTGAGGAATAGCTAGAGGAAGCTGGAGATGTAATAACAAAGGAGCTGACACAAGGAACCAATATGTCAGAGAAGGAAGCTGAGGAACAAATCAGTGGGGAGACTGTAGAATTGGAGTCTGTAGTAGAGTGGAAAGATAATGTCATAGGATATGAAGATAGCATGGGAGATCAATATTATCTTCCCATTGATAGGTATGGAGATAAGGAGGAAATGCAACAGAGAAGACTGCATAAGCAGATCCATCCAATAAACCAGTTGGACAGGGTGATAGAAGAGATCAGGAAGCTAATGTTGAAGTCAACAGAAGAAACTAACAATAGAAGGAGGTTGAACAGGGGAGAACCTGCAACAGCAACAAGGCAGCAGCAGCAACAACAACATAACAGAGGAGCAGGAGGACAACTCCAAGGAGAAGTTTGGGATCCAGGAGGATTTCAACAAAGCTAGATCTCATGAATGTTTCACAACAGTGGAGTATGATTCAAGAGAATCCCTCCACATCAGCAAATGTTCCAACAAGCCAACACATATGCGCGCATTGGAGAAAGGGAGAGGTATTGACCCTCCCATTTTTAAATTCAAAATCTGATCCTATAGGGATTTGTGTTGTAAGGCTGAGTAAATCCAAGCCATGCCTTTGTACATGTAGTGGATAGGGTCGCCTTAAATGGTTGATTATAAGCAGGTCTAGATCTTAGTCCGGTATGGATCATCATTCATTGTAATGATCTGTAGGAGTATGGTGTCTTAACTGAGACAGTGATGTCACTAAGGTGGTAGGAGCATAAGATCGAGGGGCACTCTTGTAGCGATAGGATTATAAGAGATGAGAGTTAGGAGGAGGATTCTAAGAGAGATCCGGAGAATCTCGAAAGCTCAGGAATAGGAGTAGGAGAGAAAGAACTGAGAATATGTTGTAGTCCAGTCTATGTACACATTTGTAAACAAACATTCATCTTAATACAAAGAAAAGCAGTTTTTCCTACACATTGTGTGTTTAAGAGTTATCTGTATTCTATGAATGTTATATGTGTGTTTATGTATGATGCAGATGTGTGTTAGGTTTCATCTGTAGTATTAATATAGATTTCTTTATCTTCGTCGAGTTCAAAATATCGTTATGGGTTCTTTAGGTTGTGCAAGGAGTGCACAAGAGAACATTGTAGATTTTATAGCCAACACAAGGAGTGCGCATCTGAATTTTTCTGATTCAGAGAAGAACGTGTTAGGGGGACACACCAGAGTGATCACATAACTCAAGAGGAACCTCATGGTTATTGAATACCTTGGAGGAGGAGTTGTGCGGAGAAGGCATAGAGAGTGAGAGACAGAGTTATTGAACACTCTATTGAAAATGGTTAGCAAGGTGTTCTTTGAGCCAGAGGTTTCCAAGAGGGCATGATGTTTTCCTTTGCAAGGAAACAGAAGGACCAAGACCCTTTGTATTTTTGAGTCAGTTAAAAATATCAGAAGAGATAGTGCAAGGGGTGTGTAGGAGATGGACTTATTCCAAGTCTAAAAGCTCAGAAGAGATAACGTTAGAAGAAACGCAGATGAGACCCAAGATAATCGGGTTCATAGGAGGAGCAAAGGCAGAAGCCTTTGAACATTCACAAATTTTCCTGAATTTGGGAGAATGAAGAAGCTCAGGAGGAGGAGCAACAACAATCATCAGATCAGTTGCAGGGAGAAGTCTGGACCGTCAGATTAGTGTCCATGGAAGCAACGAGACAGCTCCGAGGAAGAACATATCCCAACAATAGGATCTGAGGATCTGAGTGCAAAGGATCGACAGTCGTCTGATCCAAGGTAAAGTGCATGGGCCTTCATTCCTTTGAAGGTGTACAGGAGAACGGGATAGTCGAAGTCTCGAATTGAACAAGGACCGTCCATCATCCAGGGAGACAGGTGGTGAAAGATATGAGTCTTCGGGTGAATGCACTCCGGGAGGAATGAGTGCGCAGGAGTTGAAACTCCCGAAGCCCGAAGAGTCAAAGAGTTGAAGAGGGATCCTAACTATTGATCGTCAGGAGATACTTTTCAACAGACAATGTGTTTCGGGTGAAATCACTCCAGGAGGAACGAGTGCATAGGAGTTTGAAACTCTCGAAGCCTGGAGAGCCGAAGAGATGAAGGGCCGAAGAGCCAAAGGGCCGAAGAACCGAAGAGCCAAGGAGCCGAAGGGCCAAAGAGCTAAAGAGTCGAAGGGCCAAAGAGCCAAAGAGAATATGGATTGTTAGATCCAGAGAGATATGTGGCGATAGATCGTAATCTCTGGGTGAAAGAAATCTGGGAGAAAGCGAAGGAGTAAAGTTTGAAATCATCGAAACCTGAATAGCCGAAGCAATTGGGAGTCATCAGTCTGCGAGAGGACACACGTCATCATATCATGGACTCTAGGTAAAACTCTCTCGGAAAATGTGAGTGTGGAGAAGTTGAGACTTGAGTGTTCTAAAGGTTGAAGTTCCGAAGAGACGAGGGTCGTCGATTTGAAGGTGGACACGTGGTGCTAGATCTAGGACTCCGGAGGAAAGCGAAGGGGGGAAATCCCAAAACCCTGAAGGAGATATTGATCATTGATTGATAAAGGGGGCCGAAGGACCATTGATATGGTTGAAAGGGACAAAGTCCCGAAGCGGAGGAAGATTCGTCGATTGAAGAGGATGCATGGCAGACGATTTGCCATTTCGGAGAAATCACTCCAGAAGAAGAAAAGGGTTGAGAGTTGAAACTCTCGAATCCCGAAAGGCGAAATAAATCATGACTGTTTATTTAAAGGGACAGGTGTCAACAGATCTTCCAATTCATAAGATTGTCATGCGAACAAGCCAAAGATTTGAGAGTTGAAACTTCTGAAGCCCAAAAGGTGAAATGAATCGTAGTTGTTGATTTGAAAGGAAGGTACGTGTCGACAGATCATGGAGATCTAGGAATACACGTGAAAGGAGGAGAGAAGGAAAGAAAAGAGAACAAATCTCAGATGTTCATCACAAAACACCATTGAGGTTAGAAGATCAATGGTCATGCTGGATTGCGGGGGAAAAACATGATCGAACTTTAATTTTCTTAGACTGGCCACAATTTAAACCATGGTATTACAAAAGGGATGCATGGCGATTGGAGGAGAATTGCAAGAAGAAAAGAGGTGTGGTTTCAAAACAATTTTGTTCGATCTGTAATCATGTTCTTACACCTCAGGTTATAACCCAAGGTCACAGGAAAAAAAGGGGCTAATGGAAAAAGGAGCTAGCGCCTGAAATTCAACATTTCATAAATGTGCAAGAAGAGGTCGTATGTATCATAGGACCTACACCAAAAGATAAAATGGGGCCTATGTAAATTAATTGGGGTCTAGAAAGGTCCTAAAGAGTCGATATGACTCCTTGATGTGAACGATCCTATACCGGGAGGTCGTAGAACCCCCAGGAGGGGAGGGGGGATGCATCGGACAACGGAGTAGGATATCCTATCAAATTATTTCTCGAGGAATCCCTCACACGACATAGGAACAAGATGATGGACAATTTCACCCATATCCTTCGATGACTGCAGACAACAACAAAGGAACCTTCAACTAGTAGTCACTTCACATGTGCGATGCCCTTTAAGGTACAAGTTAAATTTGATATTCCTTTATTTGAAGGCCAGATAGACTTCGATTCTTTGGAAAATTGGTTAAGTTTGCTAGAGGGTTATTTCTTTGTCCAAAAAATTTCCAATTATGAAAAAATCACCTTTGTGCTCCTTTAGGCCCTTTCCCATGTCAAATATTGGTGGGATAGTTACTGTGAGAAATATTTTCAGGATAATTTTTCAATTTTTGGGACAGGATCCTCTTGGATGGATTTTTTTGATGCCCTCAAGGAGTAATATTACCCTGTTGGAAACTATGACGACCAATATAAAACATGGACCACACTACATCAAGAGAGGGGCCAAACAATGTTAGAGTTCACAAATACCTTTCATACCTTGCACAACAAGTTGGGTATCAAAGACTCCGAGCGACATCTGGTTCTAAAATATCATGGGGCTCTACATAGGTACATCTAAACTAAAATGGATTTTCCAGACATTTGCTAGAGTGAATTCCTGGAAATCTGTGAAATTTAGAAAAAAAAAAAAAGTTTCAAATATCCACCCAAAGATCGCAAACCATTCCTTATTTTTAGAAATCTCTCATGCTACCCCTGTTATGGAAAAAACCCATGTTTTAGATTTTTGAAATTCCTCCTAATTTGGTCAGAAATCGCACTGGAAGTTGGCTTCTAAAATAGTCGCGTACAAACATTTTGGTAGTGCATTTGAATTTTTATGTATGGAGGTCGCTAGTGAAAGTTCTAAAACAGTTTTCAGTAGTGCTAATTTCTTGTAGCTTTAAAAATATTATGTGTTTGGTTCTGGTAGTGCTACCACAACTATTCAAAACTTTAAACCACGGACTAGACTAGATCACCAAACCAAACTAACCTAGTTCTGCAAATAGATCATACTAACTCAATAAGACTTTGGAGAAGGTAAAAAACTTTTGTCACTACAAATTAGGTTCTAACAAGTCCAACCAAAGGAACCAAAGGAGCCTAAAGAAGGGGAGTGCCTCTTCCACTCATAGATGTGGGTGAAGGGGACCCCACTCCATTTCATTGTTGACATCAATAGCTATAAGAACCTAATCTAAGAATAGGTCATCAATACATTGAACATAAAAATGATGCCACATCCTCATCCATACTCCATTGGTTATCTCAGCCAAGGACGAGACATTGGTGTTAGCCAACATTGTCACCTACACTATGACATCAAACCTTTCAAAGACAAGGTGTTTTGTGATGTCCCCCCCTTTGAATTTTCTGATGTTTTGTTAGGACAACCATATATATGGAAGCATCATGTTGTTTGTGAATATAGGCCCCATAGTTTCATTATTACTTCGTGAGATCAAATCTATAGGATATTGAAGGTAGTCACAACTACTACAGTCTCTTTGATCTTCGTGAAGCAATGCAAAAAGGCAGTCTCTCAGACCGGGAGATTTGTCCTTTTTATGGTTCGATCAGAATGTGAATGGAATTTCACTGTTATCACCGAAAAAATGTTCTTTACAATACAGGAAATGGTTGAAGACAATACTAGCACAACACATTAATCAGCACACCTCAATCATTTACAGAACTTGTTCAACAAGCAAAACTATGAAAATTTTCATTGAATTTCAGTGCAAATTTTTCAAGGCTTACTCGCGCACATCTGCATGAGAAAACATAGTGTTGAATGCACACATTGCATAGACTATGCAACTGTCTCCACAAGAACTCACGCATATGTGGAAAGGATGCATTAATTCATTTGTGCAGGCCTCAACCACTTCCAGGTCAAAGTGTACCATGACAAGACCACAAAATTGGCCTGAAATCTTTCCTTGGGGATACTTAAAGTATGTGAAGTACCTTCAAAGGGCTCTAATTCACACTATGATCAATCTAAGAAAAATATTTCATTGGTCCTATAAATACATGACCATGGTGTGCATACAAAGAGAATAATTTTGAGTATTTTTATGTTGTTCAATTTGTCTTAGAGAAACCATATTTCTCCTAGAACTCTTTGAACATTCATAACAAGTGTTGCACTTCTCTCCTCTTGAGAAGTACAACAATCAAGTATTCACCATTTTATTTCCATTTTAAGACATTTTTAGAAGAGAAAAATGTTTTTTATTTTGGGGACTCAAGAGCCCTGCCAATGAGGAAGAGGGAACTCATAAGTCCCATTTTTCTTGTAGGTTTTATCAATATGAAGACTAATTTCCATTGGTAGTTATCCCTTTGTCTCATTTGCAAATTTGTGTTTGACGTTATATGTTTGGAAAATATGTTTGTATAATACCCTTGTTTTAAGTCCCCAAATGAATATTGTATTTTGTTTATTTATGAAATGTCGGAGTGCCTGTAAAGATGAAAATGATGGAGACCATAATAAATGTAATACTTTGAATAATAATAATAAAAATACATCGTTGGATGCAAGACAGACAAGGAAAAGAGTTATAGGAGGTTATGATTCCATGAGAGAGGGGGATAAGGGTATAATCCTTTTCTTACATATTATTTTTACCCATCCTTTATTTAGTGGGAAAAGAGGGTTCATGTGAACTTCTTTGGGAGGCCACATTATTCCTAGGCATGTCAATTATATAAACCTATTTTGGGCATTGAAGGGGGTTGGCCATTCATGGTTACTTATTTTTTCTCTTCATTTCGTTCATTTTTTCTCACTCTTGGTTTGGGTATGGGAATGGGAAACCAATTTCTAGGGTAGTGAGCCATGGCTGGTTGGAAGTAGAAACTACTAGTGTTTTCCAGTAGAGAATGGATTTATGCGTGCATAATATTGTTGGCAGTTGTGAAAATATTGTCCATAGTTGAGAATCCTTGTAGTTTCCAACATTGATATTTCCTAATGAGTAGCATTGGAGCCATGGGAAGAAGTGGAACATATTGAGAGATTGCATTGAAGAGAAGGGTGTTCACTCCTTTGAATTGTGCAGGATGAAGGGGAAGAGAGTTGGTAAACTTGGATGGTTGTGTAGTTGAGAAATTGTGAGAGTTTGATTGTTGACTAGCTTGGGAAACTAAGAGTCAGCCTAGGAACCATCCTTGTAGATTCATAGCCTAGGATCATGGGTGGTGTATTTCATAGATTTTATGGGTAATGGAGCCTAAGGTTGGGTGGAATGTCTGATTTTTGTAGCCAACTGGTGGATTGTTTCTTTAAAATATAAGTTCTCTTTGTGTTTCTCTATAATTTATATTTCGTTGTAAAATTTATCTATGTGATAAGTTTATGACTTTCTTGCTATTGTTAATTGTTGGGCATGGATTGATAAACATTATTTACAATCATGCATGTTTCTTATTAATTTCATGTGCATGTAGCATGTTCTTTATTCATATAATGGTATCAAGAATTCAAAATCACCCATGAAGGTGAATTTTAGAGGTAAGCGAGCAACAAACATGTTACAGATTAGTATTAGAGAAAATTATTTTCGATTGTTGGTATGGGTACGTTAAAATTTTACTTACAAAATAGGTTTAAAGGATCACCAAATTTTAGAATATACAGTTCTAGTTTATGTTAAGCCCTAATATTGGCTCATTACCCCTTAATTGGGGCATATTAGATTAGTAATGCTATTTTATTTATGTCGGCTCTAGGCCATTAGTTGTAATTTAGATTAGTAATGTTATTTTAATTATGTCGGCTTTAGGCCAT
>ML812646.1:124701-159236 GCA_009831015.1 Picea engelmannii
CACCCAATAATATATGAGAGATAATAAAACTTTACATTAAATCATCACCATCAACCAATCATCACATAGAACCTGATAATGCTTCCTGAGACTTCTTCAATTTCTACAATTCTTCAATTCTTGGAGTACTCTGATCCTATAGAGAATATTACTCAATGTATTCTCTAAAACGCCTTCAATTTTCACTCCTTGAATCCTCCCCAAAAAGAGGTTATAGAAAGAATGGTAGACTTTATTCAATTTTGGTCTGTTTAGAAGACCCAACTTGTATAGCATGCCCCACCCTCAATATTTAACATCTGATTCTGAAACTAGCACAAAAGAAACTAAAGTCTGTACTATTTCCAATGGAAGTGGTCCTACTTCATTTGGATTCTGTATGAAGAAGTTATGACTGTTTTACCTGGAACACCTGTTTATTGACTAGCTTCAGGACTGGTCACAAACCCTATCTTCCACAGAGTGTATCTCCATAATTGTAGTGAATCAAGAGCTGAAACTTTTACCAAAGGTACTTTGATATGTCTTCTCAATACCATAGCAATTTCACCATATGAATCGTTCTAGAAAAAAAATTATAGAAAAAATGGTAAGATGACCTGAAAATAACATACCTTAGAACACATCACCAAAAGACTTCATCCTCCCTTGAAATCCGAACTTCTTTTCTTCTTATTTTCTATGAAATTTGACTTGTATCAAATGAATGTATAATAATGTTTATTTATACCATTTATGTCACTTCCTTTTAACATTAGGGCCAACCTGACACTTTCTTATTTTGTAATTATTTTCTTTAATTATCTTCAAGGCCAACATGTACTTCCTTCTTCAATTCACTTTGTCATCTTCAAAAACTCATTTCTCCTCAACCATGAGGATCCACATGACATGCCACATACCACCAGAAACAACATGATGTATACTATCCATTCATGGGTTTTGTATATGCATGTGCATTGACCTTCATGTCCAAATACCTTTATCAATCTTGCGGTCCAAAACCCATGACTAGGGTTGACATCAATGACAACAACCAATCTTCCAATAGTTAGGCCTGTGAGTAGTCTCTCTAGGTGAGATATTTGTTGTTGAAGAAGTGGGTTGTCATGTCCATGAACATACTCTCCAGGTGAAATTTTTGTTGGGAATTGTTCCCTGGTGTGCTAAGATTTAGTCATAGGTATCAGAGACTTCCTGTCTGGCCTGTTGTTGGTAACCCTAGAAGGGAAGTGGGGCAGCCAAGAGACTATTGAGAAGAGAAGGGGCACACTTCCTTGGGTGTGACAGGTGCCTGGGGAACAAGAGACTGTAGGCTAGTTGTAGTAGTGGGTACCTTTGACTGAACAATTATTTTGAGAATCAGACCTTAGCTTGTCACTAGGAACCCTTTATTCCCTAGTGGAGTTAAGCCTCAGCTCGGGGGTGAACTATTGTTGAAGCTTATGAGCAATAGATTCTATGAGCAATAGAGTCTATGGTTGGGAGGAACGTCTGAGTTTTTCTCACAGTTGGTGACTTTCATAAAAGATAAGTGTTCTTTATGTGATTGTCTCATTTACTATGTGCTTATTTATCTATGTTTTATATGGGTTAATTCTTGTATGTTGTCGCATATAAGTAAATGTTGTTATTTTGTTTAATGTTGCTTGCACATGTAAGTGTGATGTTTATAGCCATTATTGTAGTTATGCATGAGTATGCTGAATGTTGATATTCTTTCCTATTAAGTTAACCTTATGATATTGGTCATGAGTCTTTGAGGCAAGGATTAAATGGCCAGGTGCGCAGGAAATTTTACCATGTGCATAGGAATTTGGAACTCATGTGTGTGTATATGGAAATAGACCATACACACAAGGAAATTAGAATTGGCATGTGATGCCAAGGTGGTTGTGTGCACGGTAGTGCTATGTGATCAATATACTTGTGTGAAGTTGTTTGAGTTACTTTTGTTTCTTAAAGTTGTGCTAAAATGAAAAATTTAGTGTGGCGCGACTCAATTGAGGTTGAATGCACTACTTCAAGTGATACTGCGCAGACTAGTGTTTATCATAGAATCTATGCAATGGATTTTCATATTAGATTTGTTCAATAGTATTATGAGTGTTATTATAATATGGTTCGTTTAGAGCTACATCAGTTGAGATTGTGTGACATGGCCCAGCTTGGTGTGGCTGGGGATGTTACATTCTAGTACCAAATCTATTGGTTCAACATTGGACTTATGTGGGCCAAAGGTCAACTACAAGTATCAGAGCCCCAGTTTCAACATTGAGCCTGAATGAGTTGATTTCTACTTAAGGAAACAATCAGACTGGTAAATGAATGAGTGTCGAATTTTAGCATGGCATTGGTGTGCATTAAATGATAATGTGCAAATGTGCACGCTAAATATATGATATTGCCGAGTGCAACATTGGAACTGCGTAGTAAACAATGGTGCATGGGTGTGCGCACTAAAGGTTTTGGGATCCACAAAACAAATTTGTGTTGCATGTGCATTATTGATATGTAGTGTACAAGTTAAAAATTGACATCGCACATTGGTGTGTTGAATACTAGTGCACACACGGGCTTCAGAAGAAGGGATTCGAACAAGATGGTGCAGATTTTTCATGAATTTATCTCATGAATTCATTTAATAAGTCTTGTTTCCTACACATTTTGTAGAATTATCAACAATTAGAGTAGCACAAAATCAACACAGAAAGTCAAAAGCATGGAAGATGCGCAGAGGACTTGTAGTCCTGATGATGAATTCAAAGATTTGTATGTTGGTTTGGGTGTTGATGGTACATAATCCAAGGAAGAGCACATGAACTTGGTAGAAACCATAAAGGGACTACAAAAAGATGTCCAAAGTTATAAAGTTGATAATTAAAGGCCTATGAGAGCTAAGGAGTAACAATATGACTTCAATGTCAAGTTGATGTAGATCCTGGACAAAATAGAAAAGAAAATGGATAAGGAGACAAAGTCAAGTAGGTCAATAAGTCACAAGTCTCATGATGAGAAAATAAGAGAAGCAAGAAGTGATGATAGGAATCATCACCACTCACCAAATCATTGATTTAGGAAAGCACGTAGTAGATCAAGTACATGTCCTGTCAAGAAGCATAAGAGAAGGACTGGGATGGACAAGATACAGGGAGAAATGAATAATATCAAGCCTCCTACCTTTGATGGTGAACACAAGAAGGATGAAGATGCAGAGAATTTGTTGTTGGGTGTGAGGAAGAACTTCCAGTTGCATAACTATTATGCACATGCAGAAGGAAGAATTTCCATCTATTAGTCAAAAGGAAAGACATCAATGTGGTGGGATCAGTTCGTGCAAGTGCAACACATTGATGAGAAGAAGGTTACTTGGAGGGATTTCAAGAGGTATTTCCAAAATAAATTATTAACAAAGCGGTATTATGATAAGAAAATGAAGGAGTTCTTTGAACTCAAGCTTGAGAGTATGATGATAGACTAGTATGAAAGGATATTCTTAGATTTGTGGAAATAAGTTTCATTAATCAAGGATGAGCAAGTTAAAATTCAGAGGTATCTGAGTGGTTTTCCCTCACTTATAGATACAATATGATGACCCTATGAAATTGGAGGAAACAATAAGCCATGCTAAATGTCTTAATGAGAAGCAAAGGGGAAGTCAGAATTTCCAAAAGGCTTGGGAAGATAACATGAAAAGCAAGGTGGATTAGAGGAAGAAGGGGGCTAAGCCACCATTTTTCAAAAATAATGTGCAAGGACATCAAACTCTCAAAGAGCCTAGAATGATGGAGCTAGAGGGGGAAAAGTCACGGAAACAATCTATTCAATGTTTTAATTGTGGTGAAGATCATATGCGCAGAGATTTCCATCAAAGAGGTGATAAAGCGAGGATTGTGTACAATGTATAGAAAGTTGTGACAGTTGAGGACATGGGCAGAAATGTACCTAGGATTTACACAGCCTTGAATAACAAGAAAGATAAGATTAATGATCAACCCATTGTTATTTTATTGACTCAGGAGCTAGTCATAGTTATCTAGATCCTAATATGGTGGAAAGATTTCAATTTCCGTGGAAAATATTGGTTAGTGTAATTAGCTATAGGAGAGAAAACGAAAATTAATGAAAAGGTTAAGACATGTCCAATGGAGATGAATGGACTGCACAAAAAGGTTGATTTGAATATCATACCTTTGGGCTCGTATGATTGCCTCATTGGTATGGATTGGTTGGATGAGAACCATGCTATCCTAGAATGTTACAATAAGGAATTTACTTGCTTGGATGAGGAATGAAACTTAAGAATAGTTCAAGAAATTCCAAGGGTTGTAACTATCAGATCAATTTTAGCCTTGCAATTGAAGAAAAAATACAGGAAAGGATGTCAAGTATTTGTAGGGCACATGGAGGAGGCACCTAAGGATAAAGTTCAAATGTTGAAGATTGTGCAGTACTGAAAGAGATATTGGGCTTGCCATTGGAAATAAATACTGGGGTTGGTAGTACTAAAATATTTGGTGGTGTGCGTACCTGGGTAAGTGCGCAGAGAATTGTTATCAAGGATAGGTTGTGCACATTTCATAGTGTTGCACGCACTTGGGTAAGTGTGCATGGTTGTACATCAAATAAATTGTGTGCACATTTCATAGTGTTGTGCGCACTTGGGTAAGTGTGCATGAATGATTTGGGAGTGTGCACCAAGCCGAGTTATATATATGTATATGTATTGAGGTCAAGGAGCCAGTGTAATTATGAGGTTTGTGAGTCTGGATGTAAATAGGCTTGTGCGCCTATCCATGTAAATGTAATCACAATTATTAATATAATATTACATCGTTGCATGGAGACAAACTCAGAAGAAAAGAGATGGGGGGATAACTCCACCAAAAAATGGAAAAGGGGGTGGGACTTAAGTCTTGGGGAATATTTTAATAATATTTTCGAAAAAGTGTAACTTATGGATAATTATTTTATCCTAAGTTCCTAAGGGTAGGGAATGAGTCACCAAGTGGATTAACCTACATCTGAAGGTGACAAATGTTGAGTTGAAGGCATGCAATATATATTGTTGAACATATTTTATTTTGGGGGGGATTATCCATTATTCATTATTCACTCTTGTGTGCAAAAGGAGGTTAGTCCAGGGAGAGGGAGACTATTACCTTATCTGCACAGAAGAGATTGTAAGGAGTTTTTCTGTATTGTAATCAGTGTTCTAATGTCGAAGAGGCAGGTTGTGAGGTCCATGAGTAGTCTCTCTGGGTGAGATATTTTTTGTTGAAGAAGAGGGTTTTCAGGCCCATGAGCAATCTCTCTGGGTCAGATATTTTTTGTTGAAGAATAGGGTTGTCAGGCCCATGAGCAATCTCTCTAGGTGAGAGATTTGTTGTTGAAGAAGCAGGTTTCCAAGCCCGTGAGCATACTCTCCAGGTGATAATTTTGTTGGGAATTGTTCCTTGGTGCATTGAGCATTAGTCTCAGGGCTCATAGACTTCATGTTTGACCTGTTTTTGGTAACCCTTAAAGGGAAGTGGGGCAGTTGAGGTATTGTTGGGAAGAGAAGGGGAACACTTCCTTCAGTGTGATAGGTGTGTGGGGAATGAGATATTGTAGGCTAGTTGCAATAGTAGGTAGCTTGGACTGTGAGAAATTATGTTGAGAATCATACCTTAGTCTGTCACTGGGAACCCTTTTTTCCCTGGTGGAGTTAAGACCCAGCTTGGGGTTGACCTATTGTTGAAAGATTATGAGCAAGAAAGTCTATGGATGGAAGGAATTTATGAGTTATGTGTGCAGTTGGTGACTTTCAAAAGTGTTCTTTATGTTCTTGTCTCATTTACTATATGCTTATTTATATATGTTTGATATGGGTTAATTCTTATATGTTGTCGCATATAAGTAAATGATGTTATTATGATTAATGTTGCTTGCACATGTAAGTGTGGTGTTGATAGCCATTATTGTAGTTGTATATGAGTATGACAAATGTTTATAGTATTTCCTTCTAAGTAAACCTTTTGATATTGGTCATGAGTCTTTGAGGAAAGGATTAAATGGATGGGTGTGCAGGAAAGTATCTTGTGTGCATGGGAGGCTAGAACTCATGTGTGCATACAGGGAAATAGACCCCACACACAAGGAAATTAGAATTGGTGTGTGACGCTAGGGTGGTTGTGTGCATGGTAGTGTTGTGTGATCAGTATACTTGTGCGTAGTTGTTTGAGTTACTTCCACTGCTTAAATTTGTGTTAAAAGGAGAAAGTTAGTGTGGCGCGACTCAATTGAGGTTGAACACACTACTTCAAGTGATAGTGTGCGGACTAGTGTTTAGTATATAATCTATGCAGTGGATTTTAAGAGTAGATTTGTTCAGTAATATGTTGAGTGATGTTACAGTATGGTTGGTTTAGAGCTACTTCAGTTGAATTAGTGTTGGGGAAATTACATCCAAGTTCAGAAAGCGCTGAAAAACTCCTAGATGCCAACATAATTTTAAGTCCAAAACTCTACTTGGGTTTCCAACTTAGTACCAATTAGGAATAAAACTAGGGAGATTCATCTTTGTGTGATTTCAAGAACTTGAACAAAGCTTCTAAGAAAGACAACTACCTGGTCCCACCCATACAAAAAATTATACATCTTGTGTTAGGGTTTAAAATGTGCTTGCTACTTGATTGTTTCTCAAGATATAGTCAAGTATTGGTAGCTAAAGAAGATAGGCTTAAAAGAACGTTTTGTATCAAACGAGGTAATTTTGTTTATAAAATAATTGCTTTTGGTTTGATTAATGTTGGATATACCTTTTAGAGAGAAATGAATGTTTCTTTCCGAGGTCTCATAAACTATAGCATTGTTGTTTACTTATATGACATGATTGTTTACTCAAAAAACAAATTGACCATCTTTCCCATCTTACTCAGACTGACAGTCGACCAAGTTGAACATGAAATCCGGTCGTCTGTCTAGTCGAGTATGTAAGTAGGTCAACCTTCCAATTGATTTGAATGACCAGGGAAGTTAGGGAGTTGCAACTTCTTTGTAACTGAATAAACAAGTATAAATATGTGGCCATGTATCATAGAGAAAAAAGGTTGTTTTATCATAATATAAAGTGCATATTTTTGCTCTGCCTATTATTTGTGTATTACTCTATCTCTTGTCTATGTGTGTGCTTGTATACTAGTGAATTGTATATATTTCTCTGTGTAATGAACTACTTGTGACATATGCATACTTTTCCCTATATTACAACATTGGTTTTGTTGTCGGTAGTTCTGATCTTGATCATGTAAAATAATGCACACATATATGTTGAGCTTGGAATACATACCTAAGTGGTGGGAGAGTAAGATAAATAACTATATAAAGAATGGTGTAAGGAGAAATCAACTAACTCTGGAAGAAGCATGAGCACAATTATTCATAGAAACTCACAAGAAATTCCTTGAAGCTATTGCAGAAGTCTTATTAGAGTATATAAACTGACATTTTAATGTGTAAAATCACTGCGGATGAACAATTGATGTTGAAAATCACCAACGGCTATTGAACAAACCCACATGAGTGGTTTGAAATAATTTATCAATATTATATTGAAGAACAAGCAATTGAAGACAGCTCATCAGCCGACATAGTTAAAGACAAATTTTACATTGATCTCCACAAGGGTTTCCTTTGCACTGTACCTTCTTTTCTACATAAATTCTTGCTAGATAAAGGATTCAAAGATATTGTTGAATAACAACTTCTTCTTGGCACACCATCGCCAAATTTTAACTGGGATAGAAAACAAAGAGACTGGGAATATTTTCTAGAATCCAACTGCAAAGACACACACAAAGATTGGGATTTTTTCCTACAAAAATGAGCATGGAAATTATGGTTAACATCACCGACTTTGAGTAAGTCAGGACAACGATGGGGGGTTGGATGATCCATGAGATTCCATAATTGAATTTGAGCACACCAAAAAGAATAATTTCAGAAGCAAGGAGGAAGATAATTGAAAGAGGATATACACTATAATCAAGGGGGTATATTGCACAATGTATGCATATTCATAAACTCTCACCCAACATCTAGAAATTGGAGCAGGAAAAAAGGAAAAAAGGAAAAAAGGAGAGAAGAAATGCATAATGCAAGGGATCCCAATAGTTCAAATCGAAATAACCTACAAGGGAAGTAGATCGTTGGAGAGCTTGAGTAGTCTGATTCAAGCAGTGGTTGACTAGATTTGGCAATAGAGGTGGCCCCGATGGTTCTTGAGAGGATTACAAGTCTGCAATTGCTAGAGGAAAGTAGAGGTTTCCTTCAACTTTTCGATACAGTTGAAAATATGGATATTGATGACTCATGACCCACGATATGTTTATCTCCTATTAAAAATTATATCCAGCATATGTTGATAGAGAATGTACTCCTATGGTTTTGGGCTACAACCACAACAAAGAAATGACCCAAAAGACTTCACTCAATCCCAAAAAGATAGTCAAGCATTAATAACTAACTAATTAACTAATATTGCAACGAAAAGAAAAGAGACTAACCTGTGTCCAACCATTTGATGTAGATCCCTCGCTTGAACCTTTTCTCCCATGTTCTGCTCCAATAATTTCTTGAATCACTTGCACACAAGAAAGGGGAAAAATATGAGATAGATAGTTATGAAGTAACTAACTTTGAAACATTATAATTGAAAACAAGTCCATCATTTTAATAGATAGTAAAATGCTCAAATGAAACAATCATAAACTAAAACACGTAATTGGATGGGAAAGAGATCTATTTTATTGATTAAATATAAAATTTAAGGAAAGTTGCAACCTGTAACCGTTGTGGTGTTGCTCCATAATTAACATATAGGTTCCTCCACCCCTTACAATGTAGACCAAATCAAGCTCCAACTTAACAATTGAAGCAGGTTCGAGAAAGAAAAGTGATATATTTTTGACAAGATAAAGAGAGCAAAGGATACTCAAAACACATGTTTCCATATCTAAAGGGGATAGATTTCAAACATGGGATAAGGGGCTTGCAGACTCTAGGCATAAATGGCCAACATAATGATGCTAAATGGAATGATGATATCTCGTCTACCCCTTAGCTCCATTTTATACTCCAAAAAAATGGTTAGAGTAGTTATTCAAATGAAATAGGGGGTTTGGGACCGAAGGAACCCGTAAATGTTGGGTTGTTATATTCTTTGCAGTGAAATTTTAGTCAAGGTGGATCAAATGATAGTCGAATTCGAAGGAATCGACTACAAATCAAAGGTCGAGGTGGTTTGACTAGGTAAAGATGAAGTCAAATAAATCGACAGCAAGTCAAAGGTCGAGGTGGTTCAACTAGGTAAATTTGAATTCAAAGACATCGACAACAAGTCGAAGGTAGAGGTGGTTCGACTGGTTAAATTTGAATTCAAAGATATCAACAACAAGTTGAAGAAATCAATCGATAAGAGGTCGATAGGTGGGTGTGTGGCAACTGACTGAAGATCGAATGAAGGTCGACTGGTAATCTGACTTGGTAGTCGACTATAACAAAATATTGAGATTCGCGGGATTTGTAGCTAATGATCTGCATGGATTTGTAACCTTTTTTTGGCACCTTGTCTTTAGGGTTTTGGATACTGTAAATCCTATAAAGAAGGCGTGTTGTAATTTTGTAAAATATGATGAATGGTTAATCTCCAATCAATAATTGTAGAGGTTGTTGGTCATGTAGATGTAAGCCGAATTGGATACAAGGTTGTTCTTGTGTAAAGAAAGAAGGTATGATGTCTATTGTGTCTTAGGCATGGACCAAGGTTAGGCATGTAACCTTTTATTCCAAATGAATAAGACAACAAGAGAGAAAAATGCTCAAGAAATGTTGGTTTTCCTGGTTTGGGTTTCTAGGGAAAAACCTTTGTGTACTATGTGTTTGTTGTGTCATTTAATTTCATATTTAAATATGTAATCCTCTCTTCTACTAGGTTTAGTGTGGAAGTGTTTCTCATTTCCTAACATGTGGTATAAGATCCAAGTACCATGCCGACAGGTATGTCGATGGAAGAATGGGAGAAAATCAAGAGAAGGGAAAGGAGTATGATTTGAATTTGTGTTGCAGATTGTATACTATTGATTGTCTGATCCAGGTGGATATCTATGGCCACCCACCTATTCCACAGGCTCTAAAAACATTTTTCCATCTTGGTAGTTTTTCGACAGTTTTTTGGGTTCCAAATTTCTGGGGCCGTTTTGAGGCCCTAAATGACGTTTTTGGTGGATTTGGGGCCCAAGTGACTGCCAAAGGAACTTACCTATCCATCCGAAAATTTTTGTTCTCGGTTATACATTTCCAACAGTGTATCGAGCACCCAAAACAAAGATCGTATGCAAAAGTTATGCCCCCTAGAAGTTGACGTATCAACTACCCCCATCGAGGCCTGCAAACCTTTTGGCTTTTCATCTTCCAGGGTTATGGTTTTGGATTTTAATTATGTTAAAAAATCCTTTGGGGCCTCATTGTAATGATCATATTCTTGTGAATGCAAGTAGCCGTCACATCTCTTGTCAAAGATAATCTACCACAATTGTAGCGAGTCTTTCACTCTGTATTTTTATAGTTCTGTACATTTTGCACATTAATAGAAATTGTGTATTACTGTATATATTTTCCTCTGGTTATATTTTTGATATATATCTGTTATATTATTGTTTCTCTTTCAATATCTCTGTATGTTTTTGTGGTATATCTCCACTCTCATTTCATGTCGAAAATAATCTAGATCAGTGGTATCAAAGTAGGCCGCTCTTGATCGTTTTTCAGTGCATGTCCCCGACGAGGTCTGAGTATAGCAAGTTGGGTCTCGATCTTGTCTCTCTTGAGTAAAAAATCTCTCACACACCCAAGAAACCCTCCATGATAGAAGAAAATAAAAATGATGGAGAAAAAGATTCTATAAATATGTTGCTTGAGCAAGCTCTTGGGCAACAAAGGGACGAAATGATGGAGAATTTTTCCCACATCCTTCAACGTCTGTCGATAAAAACTGACGCGTATTCGTCAAGAGGCCACTTTGGAGGCACCTCGCCTTTCAAGGTACAAGTTAATTTTGATATTCTTGTATTTGAAGGACATATAGATGCAAATTCTCTAGACAAATGGTTAAATCTGCTAGATGGTTATTTCTCTGTTCACCATTTTTCCATCAGGGAAAAGATTACCTTCGCACTTCTTAAGGCTCTCCCCCATGTCAAAAATTGGTGGGAAACTTATTGGGAGAAAATTTCCATGGAGGAATATGGAATATATGGGGCCAAGCCCACTTGGGATTTTTTTGTGGATGCAGTAAAGGAACAATATTACCTTGTTGGCAGCTATGAGGACCAATACATGAGATGGACCACACTGTGGCAAGAGAGGGGCCAAGAAGTGTCATATTTCACCAATATCTTCCTTACCTTATGCACCAAGATGGGTATCAAAGACTCCGAATGACATTTGGTTATAAAATATCATGGGGCTCTACACAGATACATCCAAACTAAAATGGATTTTTTGGATATCTCATCACTCGGTGTTGTGTATCAATATGTTGTTAAAATCGAGAAGAAATTTAGGCACCAAAACAAATAGGAGTTCAGGTATGCAAATCCACAGCAACCAAAGTATCAGAAAGACGACCCTAACAAACAACTTCCTAAAAACCAATCTAAGCCACGGGAAAAGAAGGGTCACAGAAAGACGAAGAAGGACACCAGAAAATGGTGTGATTTCCACAAAATACCCTAACACAACACCGATGAATGTTGCTCAAAAAAAATCATTGGTGGCCTTGATCAAAGATAAGGAGCTGAACCCGGATTCAGAATCTGATTATGAAAATACTGGCGAAAGACAGATCATTGACGCAGATCCCACTACTATTTTCATGATCGCATGAATTCAACCAGAAGAACCAATAGATATTGAAGAAGGGGAGTGCCTCTTCCATTAACAGATGTGGCTAAAGGGGACCCCATTACATTTCATTGTTGATAGCGGAAACCAGAAGAACCTCATCTTAGCAGAGGTCATCAAACAATTGGTATTGTTGACAACACCACACCTGCAGCCATACAACATCGGGTGGCTTCACTAGGGACAAGATCTTCGTGTCATCCAGAGGTGTTGATTTTCATACGAAATCCATCCCTTCAAGGATGAGGTATTATGTGATGTTGCCCCACTGTATGTCTGTGACGTTCTCTTGGGCCAATCATATATGTGGAAACTCCATGTTGTTTATGAGTCTCGATCTTGTAGTGTCATTGTTTCTCTGGGGGGTCATATCTACAGAATACCAGAGGTAGTTACAACTATTGTCCCACCTAAACAATTCTGCAAAGTAGTATCTCATACTACAAAATTTAGCTTCTTCACAATCTGTTCAAAAGGGGAATAGAAGGATACTGCAACCACTACAACCTCGACCCAAGTAACTTATATCCAACAGAAGTAGGTCGACAAGATTGCAACAAAACACAAAGATTCCTTCTGCACACATTCATCTCAAGTAACCCGACTGGTTGAATAGATTCAATCTTTCCGACAACAGGTTTGTGACAGCCTTCCACAAATCAACCAGCACGACGTCTCCAACAAGTCAAGCAGTTCACCAAGATTCAGATTCAACAAATGATTCCCTCTCTCCCCCAAGAACTCAACGCAATGGAGACCATTGCTTCCTAAGGAGGGAGGATTGATCCAGGTGGATATCAGTGGCCACCCACCTATTCCATGGGCTCAAAAAATAGTTTTTTGGGTTCCAAACTTCCGAGGCGATTTTGAGTCCCTAAACAACGTTTTTTGGTGATTTGGGGCCCAAGTGACTAGAGAAGACACTTACTTGGGCCAGTAAAAAATCATTCTTCTCGATTATACGTTTCCAATGGTGTATCGAGCACCCCAAACATAGATCATATGCAAACGTTACGCCCGCAGGAAGTTGACGTATCAACTACCCCCATCAGGGCCCACAAACCTTTTGGATTTTCATCTTCCAAGGTTAGGGTTTTGGATTTTACTTATGTTAAAAATGCCTTTGGAGCCTCATTGTAATGATCATCTTCTTTCAAAAGAAAGTATCTGTCACATCTCTTCTCAGAGATAAGCTACCACCATTCTAGCGAGTCTTTCACTCTGTATTTTTACAGTTCTATACATTTTGCACATTAATATAAATTGTGTATTACTGTATATCTTTGCGTCTGGTTATATTTCTGATATATCTTTGTTATATTTTTGTTTCTCTTTCAATATCTCTGTATATTTATGTGTTATATCTCTGCTCTCATTTTGTGCTGAAAATAAGCTGGATCAATGTCTCATGTGAAGATTCAACCAAGAAACTATGGGACAAGTTGGGAAGCTTGTACCAGTCAAAATCCTTGGTAAATATGTTGTTTCTCATAAATAAAATGTATCTTCTGAGGATGAGTGAGGGTATTTCAGTGACTAATCATTTAAATGTGTTTAATACCATTTTAAGCCAGTTATCTTCTATGGATATTAAAATCACTGAGGAAGAGAAATGTGTTAGTATATAATGTTCTTTGCTAGAATCGTAGGATAGCCTAGTCGTGGATATAGAGAGTAATACAACCACATTAGTGCTTGAAGATGTGGTTGCATATCTATTATCATAAGAAATGAGAGGGAATAAAATGGAAGGATCGACCAAAGATGTGTTAGAAAAACAGGATCACAGAGCAATAAAAAAAAAATGTTGAAATAAAACATAAAAGATACACAATACAATAGAGACATTGATATACGTGGTTCACCCAGTGTGGGCTACATCCACTAGATAAATTATTAGTTCCTTCATTTTTATTATCCAGACAAATGAAGGGATACAACCTACAACATGCCCACTGTAACTTCTTCTTCCTTCTCTCACAATATCCTCTCTCAAAATACAATATTTGAAATAATACACAACCATAATACAATTCCCTCATAAGAGAGGGTTTCCTTCTAGGGTAAAAAACCCTAAAATAACTTGTAGCATCATATTTGTGACCTTATAATGAACAATCCAGATTGACTATGAAATTACAATATTTTACAAGGCAATTTTTCACAATATTTTGCTTCAGGGATGCTACCTCTTAATCCCTCGCCAAGGGGGGGGGGGGCTACAAAAAATTTGTCCACCCCCTCCTGGACCCCCCTAGTGATAGTTGTGGGTGGTAAAGCTCCCCCAATAGGGAATCGGGTATAATCACAACTAAAACAAACATCTGAATCCTGAAGATAATCAGGATCCACACCAACAATCTCCCACTTGGAGACTGATCACAATAACTCCACTGTTGTTGTACCTGTTGGAATATGATCGACCTTGGACCTGGAAAATTTCTCATATTCACCTTCATGATTGAAGGCCAACTGAAACTGAGCAAGAACTTGATTTCTCCCTGGTTACTCCCTTGGTTAACATGTCTGCAGGATTTTGGCTAGTATGTATATTTTCCAACTTCAAATGTCCATCTTCCAAGACAGATCATATGAAATGGTACCTGAGTTGTATATGCTTAGTGTTTGAGTGGAAGGATGATTTCTTTGTAATATGACTGGCCCTCTCGCTGTCATAGTACAAACTAGTATTCTCCTACTTCTTTCACAATTCCTCCATAAACCTTTGTAACCAAATCATTTATTTACTAGCCTATGTGGATGCAACATACACTACTTTTGTTGTTGTAAGTGAAACAACCTTTTGCAGTTTCAAAATCTAAGTTATTGTTGTTCCACCTACAATAAAAATATACCCTGTGGTTCTCCTCCTACTATCTTTATCACCTACCATATATGAATCAACATATCCCTGTAGAACAATGTTTCAACCTCCAAAACATAATGCAAGAGTAGAAGTACCTCTCAAATATATGAGAAGCACTTTACTGCCTCCCAATGTTCTTTACCTGGATTGTTCATATACTTGCTCATAACTCCCACTGCATGTGCAATATCTGGTCTTGTGCAAACCATCGCATACATCAAGCTACCAATTGCTGATGAATAAGGGACCCTGGACATGTATTCTATGTCCTCCTGTGTCTTGGGACACATTTCCTTAGTTAATTTGAAATGGATGGCCAAAGGTGCACTGACTGGTTTTGCATTCTACATTCTAAACCTCTCCATCACCTTCTCTATGTACTCACCCTGAGACAATGTCAAATTGTGATTTTTCATGTCTCTTGTTATTCTCATACCAAGGATTTTCTTTGTAGCACCCAAATCCTACATTTCAAATGAATTAGCTAATTTCTTCTTGAGCACATTTATATCTTGAATTTTAGACCCTGCAACAAGCATGCCATCTACATACAATATAAGATAATATAGCTTCCATTTTCTAGCCTTTTAAAATAAACACAATAATCAAAATGGCATCTACTATAACCTTGTTCTATCATAAACCTGTCAAACTTCAAATACCATTTCCCTGGAGCTTGTTTTAGGCCATACAAGCTCTTCTTCAACATGCATACCAAATTTTCCTTCCCTTTAACCTCATACCCCTATGGATGCTGCATATAAATCTCTTCATCCAATTCCCCATGGAGAAAATATTTTTTTATATATAACTATTCAAGATGCAAATCTTCTACTACCAAAAGACTTAAAATAGTCCTAATTGAAGTCATTTTAACAACAGGAGAAAATATTTTGTCAAAATCTATACCTTTCTTTTGTGCAAACCCCTTTACAACAAGTCTATCCTTGCACCTCTTTTTGCCTTCATCTTCTTCCCTCAACCTATAAACCCATTTATTATGTAATGCTCTTTTCCCTACAAGAAACTGAACCAAGTCCCATTTCTGGTTATTTACCAAGGAATCCATTTCCTCTTTCATGCCTTTCTCCCACTTCCTTTTAATGTCTAGCTACATTTCCTCTTCATAACTTTCTAGTTCAATAGAATTAGTCAACAATAAATAGTATAATGAGGGATATTATTGTTCAAGGGGTCTACTTAACCTCGTAGATATTATAACAACACTTGCAGAAGTTTGAGATACATGATGCTCCTGTTGTTGTACATTTTGATTTTTTGGTAACTATGGAATTTATTTTCTAGTGATCTCATCAAGCACTGTGTATTCTGGTTTTTCTTTTTACTATTTCTTTCCCTGTAAATTATCTTTGTACATGACCTTATCATTGAATATGACATCTCTACTCCTAATGATTTTGCAATTTTCATAATCCCATAAGAGATAACCAAAATTATTAACACTGTATCCAATAAAGGTACATTTCTTGGATTTTAACTCAAGCTTTTTTTCTATTTTCTTTATAAATATGCACAAATGCTTCACAACCTAAAGTCTTCAAAAAATAATAGTTTACCTTTTTTCCTGTCCATGCCTCCTCTGGAATAATACCATCCAAAGAGATTGAAGGTCCTCTGTTTATTAAGTAAACATCAATATTTATAGTGTTAATGTTTCATCGAAACCTGCAAAATAGATCTAGCTAAAGCAAGTACAAACAAAGCTTATCAAGAAAGGAAGAGAGATTCAATATGGAAAAATGAGAAAATATATTCACTCTACTCCAATGAGTTGATGATTGATACATAGATGATGATCAATATGATACAATGAAAGAGTGGAATACGCTCATATATAGTACATAACATTCCATAATAGCATAATTCATGCATGCATAATAGCATAATAGTGATGATCTAAAATAGAAAGTCTAAAACAGAAATAGTCAGTTAACTCCCCCTGAACATCACTATGGAGTAAAAAATGAGTCCCAGCTACTAGGCCATATTAGGTAATCATGTACAATGCAACTAATGAACACTGAATAAAAATGAGGAAATATGGAAAATTGCGTGGGAACAAACCCCCCTCCCCCTCAAAAGAAAATGCATCAAAAGAAGAAAATGGCAGCTGCTATGCAACTGTGTTCTTCACTACAAGACGATCCCACAAAGTCTAAAACTTCTTCTCGCTGAAGGTCTTCATGAATATGTAGAAATTTTTATGAATCTGATGAGGCTCTTTGGTAACCTATCTATCCTTGTACCTATTGATCCTATGGACCCATCTGCACCTGAAAATACTCCTTTTTGGTGGAAGTGGAACCAGATCCCAAGTATGATTCTCTAGGATCAAGTCATACTCCTCCTACATGGTTGTTTTCCATAATGGATTTCCCATAGCCTCACTATAGATCTGCAGATCAAAATATTGAACCATATAGCAATGCACGGGCATCGCAGGTTCAGAAGATGAAGGTACATGAGAAGGCTTCTCATGATGAGATTGAGTCCTCCTTGAATCCAATGGATTCCCTGCAAGAAAATTTGCTTCCTGAAGTGTGAATTGTTCATTCTTGGGAATATGCTTAAGCTTCGACGTTAGCTTATTATATGGATGTACTACCTATTTATGTCCATGTATAGAATCTGAGTGTATGGAATCATCTCTGATGTCGGTAACTAATGGAAGCACAAGAGTATATGCATGTTGCATTGAAGGTGCATGCAAAGTACTCTCCTTATGTGTAAGTAGAAAATAGGAGTTATCATCATAAAACTTATTGAATTTATACAACCTCAACTTGTGATCCACCTCACCAATTGCAATGATGGAATTGTCATGCATGCCGATTATTGAAACTGAATCTGATGTAAATTCAACCTTTTAACCTTTCTAAGTGATCTGATAAACTAATATCAGATTCATAGAAAGCTTTGGAACATGTAAAACATTCTCAAAACTTCCATTATGGAGTTCCACTCTCCCCTCTCCTGCTACTTCTACTGGATTATCATCCCCCATGAGAATAGGGGTCTTGAGCATGGAATCAAAGAAGATAAAAATTCCTCTTTCACTACCATATGATGGGATGCACTAGAATATATAATCCATTAATCAAATGAGGAATTGATTGCAACAAGAGCATGATGATTACCTTTCTTAGGATAAGGATATTCTTCTTTCTGCTTCTTGACTCCCTCTAGAATGAAGTTTCCAAGGTTGTTCTGCTAAAGTGTATGTGCCATAAGATAAATTTGTTTCTTCATGCATGTGGATTCTTCATGATTTGGTTTATTGCAGTAAGTGCATTACTTTCCCTTATTCTTCTTCTTGGAATCTGAAGAGTCTTTGGAACCTGAAGAATCGTTAAAGGGTTTGGAATATCCCTCCTTCCCATTCTATTTGGATGATCATTTTCCATCATGCATGGTGAGTGCATGTGCTTTGGGATCCTTGATTAGGCCTATCTGAATGATTTTTTCCTGCTCATGTGTGAGATAATCAATGAATTGATCCATGGTATGCATATTCCAATTTGTTCCCATGAGATACTTGTCTGAATGGAAAGTGGAAAGACAAACAACATATTATGGTCCTAGCTTGGAAAAGATTGTTAGAATAAGTTGATCCACTTGTTTAGACTTATCAATACCAAAAGATTCTAAGATCAATATCAAATATTTAAACTTAGTAAATAAATCTTGTATATTATCAAAACTTTTAGGATCCAAAGTATTCAACTGTACCTCAAGCATATGACCTTTCATCTAATATTTCTTTCCAAACAAACTTTCCAAGGTGGTCCAGATCTTGTTTGGAATATTGCATGCGAAAAAATGAAACCATAGATCAATTGAAATCAATTCAAGAAGAAGTATTGTGGATTCATCCTTTCGGTTTGCCCATCTCATCTTCTCAATTGCTGATGTAGTTTTTGTTTCTGTCCCCATCGTCAAGTTTTACAGTCCTTTCCTTCTGAGTTGGAATTCTGCCTTGGGATTCCAATAAAAATAATTGTATGGTTTGAGGATTACCACCAAGTTTGATATTATAATAGGTGTCCTATCCATCTCTCCCATTGTTTCTGGAAACCCTAAAAACTTACTCTCAATATGCAAGTGAAAAACTAATAAATCACTACAGAAAGGGCACTATAAGTGAAAATTCGTATCATTTTTAGGAGATGATATTCCTACTTACTTTCTAAGAAAAATGTGAGGAATTTCTCCAAAAGGTTGAAAACCCACTTGCAGAATGGGTCGTTTTACTTCTTCTATGATCCTTTTCCTAAAAACGTTAATATTTTAGGATAAATCACTACAGAAAGGTACGACCACAGATTTGGATAAGTTTTAGGAGGCAATCTTTTGACTTATTTTCTGAGAAAAAGGTGAATAATTTCACCAAACGGTTGAAACCCCACTTGTTGAATGGGTCGATTTACTTCTCATGAGATCCATTTACTCAAAAAGTTAATATTTTTGGAGAAATCACTGTCAAAATATATGACCAAAAATTTCTCTCTCTGAAACTTTGATTTTCCTTATTCTATGGCTTGTCTTTCTTGCTCCAAGAAGCATAGCTCTGATACCATGTCAATGTTTCATCAAAACCTGCACATTAGATCTAGCTAAATTAAGTACAAACAAATCTTATCAAGAAAGGAAGAGAGATTCAATATGGAAGAATGAGAAAATATATTCACACTACTCCAACGAGTTGATGATTGATACACAGATAATGATCAATATGATACAATGAATGAGTGGAACACACTCATATATAGGACATAAAATTCCATAATAGAAGAATGCATGCATGCATAATAACATAATAGTGATGATCTAAAATAGAACTAGTCGGTTAACCCCCACTAAACTAGTGTGTATGTTGTAGGTGAATCCCCCTATGGACAAATGGATTCCCTCTTGGTCTCTAGACTCCTAAGGCCAAGATAGAAAGTTCTTAACATGGAAAATGACTTCCTTTTAGATCCGGTCAAACTAATCAATGAAAGAGAAGGAAAAATATATGTACCTTATTAGCGATGTTTGTTCTTGTAAAGTCCTGGTTGAGCTTTGATGTTGAGCTCCCTGATAGATCCTGTAGGACAAACAAAGGTACAAAAGACTTCCTACTCTACTGATATTAGCTCAATCATAGATCCATCTATTGTAGACAAACTCATATGGAACAAGCACAAGTTTGAAAGAAACATGCCAAGAATTGATTATATTAATAAGAACAAGTAAAAGTACTTACAATCCTTTGAATGAAGGTGCAATGGCCTCTTCCAGTTATCCTTGTCCAACCCCTTTTCTCAATCAATCTCCATTGATTTATTTGATGACATCTCACTCATGAGATCATAAGTTTGATGTAATTCTCAATCTTCCTTCCCCCTTTCACCATGAGAAGGCCTCCTTATATAACCTTGGAGAGGTCCAACCACTTGAGAGATCTTTGGGATACATTAAGGATTCCTCTCCTTCAGTTGAGGATCTCCCCTAATATCATGCCTTGACCATCTATTCGAATCCAACTACCTTCAGGAATTGAGGGATTCTTCCCTTATTTGCCTCAACAAACCCAGAATTTGCTAAAAAGAGGGTAGCGCTCCCCCATAAGGGTGCACAGGGTGCTCAAGCACTCCCCCAAAGAGGCTCAGGGAGCGCCAACACTCCCTGGCAGTGGGTAGGGGAGCGCTCCTCTCCAAAATTCATTTTTTGAGTGGTTTTTCCAATGGCAAGGGGCTTGTACTTCCTGCCAAGTGATTTCTCTTCTTCCAAACCACCCTTTGAGGTGTCTTAAGTGTCTTTATGATGTCGTTAGAGGCACAACATATGCAAGATGGTAGCATGATGTTTGTGACACTTGCAACACTTATAGTCAATATGCGACACTTGTGGACAAGATGAGACACTTACAACACTCGTAATGATGACACATGCGACACTATCGAAGTGAGTAATTTTGAGGTGTAACAAATTGCCCCCCAAAGTATGAAGTTAGAATACGATGATGACTGAAGCACTTTGTAGACTTTTTCGAGCAAGGGCATGGACATAGAGAAACCGGAAAAAGTTGCACACAACCATCAAACAAATATTATGACATGTTTCAAACCCAAGGCAGGCATACCTATGCTTGAGTGATAAATACTTTTTAGGTATAGCCACCATAAAATACACTGCGGATCCATAATTATATTGACAAAATGGTATAGCCACCACAGATACAATGTGGATCTATACTCCTTATGACCTGAACTGATCGTAGCCATGAAGAATACACAGTGGATCTACGAGATGACAAGACATAGCCACGACCAATACAAAGTGGATCTATGTAACAGTATATGTGTCATAGTTCAAAAGAACTCCTTCATAACTTGGGAAAAGTATACATAAGAGTGAAAATTCAACCCAGGGTCTTCTTACCAATCCCGATGTAGTACAAATCTAACCATGTGAATAGATGTCCTGATGTCAAACATGGAAGAAACCACTTGATTAACGGTCAATGATGTAAACCATTAAAAAGCATGAGGGAAATCACCATTGATGTCAATGATTCCCAAGGTACTCTAGTACATTCCAGCGAATGTGAATGGATGAGCTGAAGCCGAACATCCATGGAATTATCTGATCAGAGTTCAATGATGTAAACCCATTGTCAGACACGAGGAGGCCTGCCATTAAGGTATGCAGGTCCCAAGGTACTAACTGGTTTCTAAGTCTAGTTCCTGGATAATGTGCTAAAGTCGACAGGAATAGACTCGTCAAAGGAGGGCCTTGATGTATCCCCCATCAACGACATGAAATGGACATAGATATGTAATTGGTAGATCAAATGAACATGGACTGACACGAGTATTGAAACATGATATTTGTGATGGTTGAATCTCGAGGCAGATACTTCCCTTGAACACTTAGGTACGACAGCAGAAACATGACATGGACCAAATCTTGATGATGTAGTGGATGTTGTGACTTTCATTAGGTGACCCAAAGGAGTAAAAGAAAATTAGAGGATTGGCTCAATGTAGAGGTTCAGTGGATTAAATTGTGTGCAAAGACAAAGTGTCGTGTTCAAGGGTGATCGTAAGAGTGACTGGTAGTGTTCTCAAAAAACTACTTGGCTTGCTTCTTTCAATTTCCCCCCCATCTAGATAGACGAGTACCTCTTTTTAATTTAACGAGCTTGAGGAGGGTAACACATGCTTGATATGACTCACCTTCGGTAAGTCCCTCTTCCTTTGTTTAATGAACTGGAAGAAGTAAGGGTTCGATCCCGTATGGGCCCTTAAATGTATGATTGTTTAACGAGTCCATAGAAGGTAAAATCGGTGGTTTTTCATATTTAGAGAGTCTAAAAACAACTTAAATACGACTCCAATGTTGTCCCTTTTCGTAATGTAAGTCTCGCGAGGCCGAAAAAGAGATAAATCATCACTCAAAATATGCCCTTTCAAACCTTTTAACGAGTGGGAAAGGAAGCAAGATCACTCGGTAATCTTTTCATGTTTAGAGAGTCTAAAAAGAGCTCAAAGATGACTCCAGGGGGTTCCTTTTTTGTTTATCCATGTAGGTTCGAAAAAGAGATAAAAGTTTACCTGGTTGCATTCTCGTGTATTTACGAGCATGAGAAAGAACAAAGACTAAGCTCGGTATGCCCCCAGCTTGAAAGCTAGGGGATTAACTCCAAAATGATCATCAAAGATTGGAGACATGCCCTCCAAGCTTCAATTCATTCCCCAACTTTGAGGTTGTCACCAATTTCTCTACTAGATGGAGAAAAATGACAAGGGAGGATGAAATGAAGGTTTAAGAGAGGTGACTGTTTCATTTTTTAATGAGCTTGACACAGAAAGAGAACTATGCTCAGGGCTCTAGGTTCAATCCCCAGATTGTTGTTTAATTTTTTAATGAGCTTGCTACAGAGAGGAAAACTATGCCCAAGGACTTTGTTTCATTTTTTAATGAGCTTGCTACAGGGAAAACAAACTATGCTTGTGGACTCTCCTTGATCATGGCTTCCAAGAGAATAACTCTCTGGAAGAACACCATGTCAAGGGACAAAACTCGGTCATGGCTTCCAAGAGATCTTCACTTTGGAAGGAATACATGTCGAAGGTCACGATAGGGGTAAGGAAATCAGGCTCCAATAGCCCTACTGAAGAGATCACCATGTCAACGACCAGATCCAAGTTTTTGGAAGTTGAAGGCATGGGAGACGATGAAAAACCGACAACAGGAGGGGAGATAGAGTGTATATCTACCCGAATTTCTTCATGAGGGGGAAAAAAAGAGTATCGATGATGGTTATCATCCCTAGGTACCTCATCAATGCTCAACATTTCCTTAATAGATTCATCAGAAGGAAAAATTGGGGAAATGTAGTCAATTCGCAGATGACAAGGAAGTTAATTGTGATGGCATCAAGTAATTGTTGGGTGCCAATAGATGTTGTTCATCCGATGAGGGAGAAGTAGATTGGATAGAAACGTATGATGTTTCAGCTAGACTAAGTGGTATGGTGTCACCTAGTGCATCAAATTCCAATGGTCTAGGTACAATCCAAGGGTCAGATGATTCCAAAGATTGATAATCCATGGTCGAAATCATATCGACGGTGGCAATATGATGTGTAGTCGATGGAAGTGGTGTAGGGAAGGTACCCATGAGGCTATAATATTTCAGTAAGCCAACACCAATGCTTTCATACACGATCTTGTGGTCTCCCAAGAAAGGAATATTGTTGGTAGTGGGAGCACGAGCATCGGTCATGCAGAAATCCAACTGATCAACAGTGACAATTTTTCCATGATGAGGAAATTGTACACATGAAAGACCGATGAGGAAATGATAGTCATAGCATAAAACCAACTTCTTCCAAGTAACAAGTTATAATCTAGGGGAGCATCGACTACCTCGACATCAACAGTGACAGTTTTGACACCCAATTAGATGGGCAGGGATTGTAAAAGCCTATGGGGATGGAAACCTCACCCATCGAAGGCGCGTAATATTGTTGGGGTGTTGTTAAGTGCGGGTGATTTTAAACCTTTCCAACATGCTAAAGACATGACACAAGTTGAGGATCCCTCATTCAGAATAGTTCGATGGATTTGTTTATTGTGAACAACAACATCAACTTGGAAAGCAAGTTGGTGGGAGAGTCGAGATGCACAACTGTCCAGGTTAAACATGATATGGTTGGATGACTTAGGATCAACAGTGCCAATAGTAGCCAAGAGAGTTCTACGTTGACTGGGGCAGTGTTGTAGAACTTCTAATGCAGACATAGCACACGGTGCTTGAGCCAAATATTCAACAATGTTGTAGTTCTAGGCATCACGTGAACTAGGATTAAAGGTAGCTTTGCGGATAGTGCTCTTTGGAGGGTGTAAGATAGAGTCAAACATAGATTTCTCAATCTGAAGTGGTCTAGATGGAGGATTAATCAATGGAGGACTAACAGAGGATGGTGATGGATCTGGTAAAGTACCATTACCGTTAGTGTATTTTCCTTTGTCAGAGTTACTTGGTGTGTCGTATGTCTTATAGTGAGTGTTCAAATTAATCCCATTAAACATATAAATATGTGCACTCGTCGAGGCCTCATCATGAGAATGGCTAGAACTACCCCCAAGAGAGGGGGTTTGAGAAACCATGGATTGTTGCTGAGGAAAAGGCTGAGTAAGCACAGTGAGTTGTGAATTTCTCTGGAAAATTTTGGCCACTTCATTGAGATGTGGGCAATCTCGAGTGTAGTGATCATCACCACAAATGATACACGGGAATTTCAGTTTTCATTGTGGTTTCTTTTCGGTAGCAGGTGTTTGAGCTTGATTTTTTGGTTGTTCATTGTTATTAGTATTTTTTGATTTATTTTTTGTCTTCTTCTTACCTCCGGATTGTTGTGAAGGGGAAGAGTGAACTGTATTCACCTTAGAGATCTGAGGTTAGGGGGAGGTAGAGGAGAGTGTGGTCGATTGGGAAGTAGATTGAGTTTTGACGGAACCGATAACACCGTCGACATGAGATGATGATGACGGCTTGGATGGATCAGTATTAGCTCGAGCAACATTTAGAAGAAAATCATACAAAGTACCAGATTGTGAATAAACCAAATCTAAGTACTGAGCTCGAGAAATGGTTTCTTCCTCGGTGACCACGCCACCCATAGCAACATCGTGAGCGATCGGGGGTAAAAGTGATTTAGTGAACCATTCCGCCAATAATATGTCAGGAATGATTACCTTGATCATCCTTCGTCGTCGTCTCAACTCATGAATGTGGTCAGAGATATGCATGGAGTCAGTTTGACGAATGGAGGTCAAGAGTTCAGTACCCGTCTCATAGCGAATAGGTAGTTGAAAGTGCGTGAGGAAATACTTTCAAGGGAGTTGAAATAATGAAAAGAAACACATGGTAGTTCAATATACCATTTTGTTGCTGAGTCTGTAAGAGTTCGCTGGAAAAGATGCAAACGTATAGAATCATCCATGAGGGAGTTTGATGAACACCACAAATGGAAAGTCATCACATGGTTATTTGGATCTTCTCTAGATTTTCTGTCAAATTTTGGAATATCAGAAGGAAGTTTAGCTTGAATAACTAGCTAAACCGGTGAATGAAAAATAGGATCATTAGTTAACCGAGACAAGTCTGGGAGATCCAAAGTCGCAAGGAAAGGTAGTTGTCGATTAATTTGCAGATGATACTGGTGTGGCATAGGAACACCAGTAGGACCATAAACTAGGTTAGGTGGATAGTTATAATATGTAGGTCCTCCTACATACAGTTGTTGTTGACCGGGATAAATAGGATTCGATGATGGATGAGAAACATTTGCATAACTCGGTCGGTTCTGAGCATTATAAGACAGGTGATTTTCTTTCCCAGAAAGAGGATGAACATTGTTTCCTTGAGGAGGGTATGGAGTAGATCCCGGAGGCAGATACACATTAGAACCATGGTGAGGATAAGGTTGTTGTCCTTGAGGACTCTAGGTGGTGTTTGTGATGTTTTCCAGATAAGGTTGTCCATAAGACAGTCCAAAAGGAATAGGATTTGATACTCCTCCTTCTGGGTTATGATATGAGTGCCCCCCAACATGGGGTTGGGTAAATGTGCCTCCAGAATATACTCCCCAAAATTGTGAAGGGTTTCCAGTGGACGAAGGCTTCCCCCCTGCCAGTGGTGGATTGACGAACGGGGTATGACTAGAAAAGGGAGGTTGTCCTCTAGGAATAACATGAAAAGGGGTTTGTCCTCCAGGAGGGTTAGGCCCGCTATAGGATGGTGGTCTTCCAGGAGGTACAGGTCTGCTAGATTTTGGTTTCCCTCCACTCTGTTGTATTTGGTTGGCAAGGGTCTGCATTCTCGAGTGAAAAGATGTCCCAGTAGGATCGTGCAGAACATGTGGAGATGTAGAGTGAAAGTTTGTAAAAGCAGGGGTAGGGATCGAAGTGCCTTGGGAATGAGTAGAGGTGATGAGTCCAACATTGGGATAGACTTGTGCTGACACAACGGTAGGGTTAATGACATGATCGATGGGGTGATTCATAGTTTGACCAGATGGTCCTCTTTCAACAGGAGGGTCATGAGGATTGAAGGGTTGTCAAAAGGACTCAAAATTCTCATAGAGATCGCGTCCTGATGAAGTCCTCCATACAGAATGATTAGGTGTGGGATTTGTATCTACTGCTATGGTAGGATGAACATGATTCCTATACTCATCACCGAAGATTGGTTTTGTGGATTTCATATATGTCTCGGTAAAATCTCTCATAGGTAACTGTGGGACCTCTTCATCTATGACGTTCCCAAGGGAGTCTAAATGAAGAAAAATTGGTTCAAGAGGGGTTACCTACATAGATGTAGTGCAAGGAGTGAGATTCTCAACCGTAACCAAAGTGCCTTCTGAGTTATCTAACGAAAGAGCAACAACACTCCCAGCGTCAGATTGATTTTCTACCTCTCCACGGTAGTTGTCTTCTGGAGGGTTAGGAGGTAAGGATTGGTAGCCTTCTGGAGGCAGCCCTTGCATCCTATGTGATCGTCGAAGACCTTTATCGTCTACAGGCTCAATTTTGGAAAATAATAGTACACACTGAAAATCTAGGGCCAACTAACAAAAAGAAACAACATACGCTAATAAAATCTAGGAATCAAAACCAAGCAAACAAAACTTCTCTCGATGATAGTACTAGTTGGTGATGAAATCCAACGTCATGTGATCAAGTCAAGAAGGGGCTAGGATATGGTGGAATAGTTACAATGGTGACCTGCTTAACGGAGTTTCACCTTGGTGCAAGCTTCCATGCAGTAATTGTGGATTTACCCTCCAAGGAGCCTAAGTGAGTTTGACCAATGTCTGTCCCAGGTACAGTGAGACTTCCCTTCACTGTCACCTTATGTAAGTACCTAAGGATTATGGAAACTACAGACACCAACTCGCAATCAACCCCTGGGTGGGTACATTCGACAATCCGATCTAAATGTATGGGTAGGATAACAAGTCCAAAATCAACTCGAGAGGCTCCCACACATAATCATGGGTATACCTTCAAGTGACCCCCAATATACGATTCGACCAATACAAAAAGTTGAACCACGAAGGGATAATCTTCATAACTCACCCGAATGTGACCTCATGTGTAACCCCTATGTGAGAGGAGGATCCCAGAAATCCTATACGACAATTGGATTTGACTCTCCCTATCTCAAGATGCTAATGTTCATTTTGAAAACTTTCGAGAGTTGTACTCACAGCCTAATCCAAAGTGATAATCCTCTAATGTTGGTGGAAGATCCTAAAAACAAAAATGTTCTAGATAATTTTTAATTAGCGTTGATTTTATGGTTGTTCTTTACTCAAAGGGTGTATGATAATGAAATTGATGGTATGATGACTCAATTCCCAAAAATGTACAAGAAGATTATGAGCAATTGTTTCTTTCTATGAATGGCTATTTAAGGGAAAAAGAGAAAGTTGTTTTCACTATCAAACACTAATACACAATGTCCTCAATCAATTTGTTTCTTACTCAAATCCGATGCAATGCTAAAAATTTCAAAAATGCCTTCTAATATCCAAACCAATCACTAAAATATGTCCTTTTTCTTATATGTGAATGATAATCAGATGCAAGACTTCTAAATGTCAATCAGACTTCAAGATTAAACAATCAGAAGAAAAATTCACACAAAACAAAAAATACACTCTCGTCGTGAAATAGACAAGAAGGACAAAGATAACCAAATTGCAAACAAGAACCAAAAACCTCAAACAAAAGAGAAATGATGGAAATTTGACCTCAAATATCAAATGAAAAATTCACAGACCTTTGGATTTTGCTCACGAAAGTTTTCACTCAATCGGATAAAGGAGAAGAAAACAACAAGTTAACTTTAGGTCAGCAACGACAAAGATTTATTGCAAAGCAAGGAAAAATGTCAAAAATAAAAGAAAGAGATGAATAATCTTTAGAAATCAAATAATTTGAGGCTAAACAAGGACACACTAAGATAGCACAAACCCTAAGCAGATGAATCAGCAAAAAAATTGAGGAAAAACCAATTTCTAAGAAGATTTTTGGAGAAAAAGGGGTAGTGCTCCCCCAAAAGGGGACACAGAGCGCTCCAATACTCTATGGAAGACTATAAGGGACTTCCAATTCTCTTTTGGTAAGGGCAGGGGAGCGCTCCGCTACAAAATCTTAGAGAAATGCCCAGAAACTCAAAAAAAAACTCAGGAAGAATGCAAAATTCTGTGTTTAAGATAAATCCAAGAGCCAACAATCAAACCTAAGGATCAGAGATATTCATGGAGAAGTTTAAATCAGTGGGAAAAGAAAGCTAAGACAAGACCTAGGAAAGGAAACAAATCAGAGCTCCTCCCTAGTGGAGTCGCCAATTTCTGTTGTAGGTGAATCCCCCTGCGGAAAAGTGGATTCCCTCTTGGTCTCTAGACTCATAAGGCCAAGACAAAAAGTGCTTAACATGGACACTGACTTCCTTTTAGATCCAATCAAACTAATCAATGAAAGAGAAGGAGAAATATATGTACCTTATTAGCGACGTTTGTCCTTGTAAAGTCCTAGTTGAGCTTTGATCCTGAGCTCCCTGATAGATCCTGTAAGACAAACAAAGGTAAAAAAGATTTCCTACTCTACTAAGATTATCTCAATCATAGATCCATCTACTGTAGACAAACTCATATGGAACAAGCACGAGTTTGAAAGAAACAAGCCAAGCATTTATTATATTAATGAGAACAAGTAAAAGTACTTACAATCCTTTGAATGAAGGTGCAACAGCCTCTTCCAGTTCTCCTTGTCCAACCCCTTTGCTCAATCAATATCCATTGATTGCTTTGATGACATCTCACTCATTAGATCATAAGTTTGATGTAATTCTCAATCTTCCTTCCCCCTTTCACCATGAGAAGGCCTCCTTATATAACCTTGGAGAGGTCCAACCAATTGAGAGATCTTTGGGATAATTTAAGGATTCTTCTCCTTCGGTTGAGGATCTCCCCTAAGATCATGCCTTGACCATCTATTCGAATCCAACTACTTTCAGGAATTGAGGGAGTTTTCCCTTATTTGCCTCAACAAACATAGAATTTGCTAAAAAGAGGGTAGTGCTCCCCCATAAGGGTGCATGAGGAACTCAAGCACTCCCCCAAAGAGGCTCAAGGAGCACCATCACTCCCTGGCAGTGGGTAGGGGAGCGCTCCTCTCCAAAATTCATTTTTTGAGTGGTTTTTGCAATGGAAAAGGGCTTGTACTTCTTGCCAAGTGATTTCTCTTATTCCAAACCACCCTTTGAGGTGTCTTAAGTGTCTTTATGATGTCATTAGAGGCATGACATATGCAAGATGGCAGCATGATGTTTGTGACACTTGCAACACTTATAGTCAAGATGTGACACTTGCGGACAAGATGCGACACTTACAACACTCGTAATGACGACACTTGAGACACTATCGAAGTGAGTAATTTTGAGGTGTAACAGTGTCAAAGATAGAAATTTCTCCAACATATAGCATCTGCCCAAAAATATAAGGGAACCCCAACATGCAATATCATACTCCTTACACGCTCCATGATTGTCTTGTTCATCATTTATGACATGCCATTTTCTCATGGTTTTCCTGGAATTGTCTTCTCTCTATGAATCCCATGATATGAACAGTAATCATCAAACTCCTTGTTGCAATATTGACATCCATTGTCTAATATAAGACACTTCAACCTTTTTCCTATCTCATTCTCAACCAAAGCTTTCCATTTCTTAAAAGTATCAAAAACATCAGATTTTTGTTGAATGCAATAAACCCAAGTTTTTCTAGTTGCATCATCAATAAAAGTAACATAATAACGAGATCCACCAAGAAATGATACATGAGCTGGTCCCCATACATATGTATGCACAAGCTCTAGCCTTTCACTCTTCTTTTATTTTCCGACTCCGAGAAATATGACTCTCTTCTTTTTTCCATAAACACAATGCTCATAGAAATTCAAATCAATTTGTTTAATATCTGGCGACAGATTTATTTTGTGAAGTATCTGCATCTCCTTCTCACCCATGTGTCCAAGCCTATGATGCCACAGTGTTGTATCCACTCCTATAGAAGCTAAAGAGATAGAAGATTCAGTATTACCAATACATAAATACAATGCACCTTCTTTCTCTCCTTTTGCTATCACCAGTGATCCTTTCATGGCCTTGCACGCCTTATCTGTAAATATATATATACAACCTTCACTTTCCAAATTCCCAGTTGAAATTATATTTTTCCTTAGATATGGAACATATCATACCTCTCTCAACAACCATTGGTTTCCATTCTTTTGCTTTATTTGTACCTTTCCCATTCCAACAATTTTGCATGGTCCATCATCACCTAAATGATTCTGTCCAAAATCACCTTGAACATAATCTAGAAAATGTTTCTTATGGGGTGTGGAATGAAATGAAGCCCCTGAATCTACTACCCAAGAATCAAAAATATTATCTACAGAAAGAATCAAAGAATCGTGTAACACATCACCTGTTACATTTGCTTCTTGATTTTTCTCTTGTTGTCCATCTCTTTGTTTATTTGAATCTATGTAGTCTTTCTTCACATGTCCTTTCTTCCCACAATTCCAACACTCTATCTTTCCCAGTCTGGATTTGGATCTTCCTTTCCTAGAATTCCCATGGTTCCCTCAGCCCTTTCCTCTATCCTTTTGTATTCCTCTAGGGTTTTTCATACAGTTTATCCAATGCATCCATCAACTCCTTCATTGTCTTTTCTTTTGGAATATTGAAAGCCATCGATGTTGTCAGCCTCAGCCATATTGTTCCTAGTTCCTTTCTGTCAAGAACCTCCCATTCTTCATCCTTCATGGTCGTCATATTCTTTTCTATTCCTCCCAATAGTAGGAATAGATCCTTCTAATATAAATAATCTTCCATCTACATCTTACATAACTAGTAGTTTTTTTCGTTAAATTTCTCGACCCTAAACTTTCCATCTTTTTCCATTACTCCCACTCAAACTAAGAACCCTCTTTTCCTACGAGTTACCTTTTTCTCTAATACTAGTTGTTAGAAAAAAAGGTTCGTGAAGCAATAAAATAAAACAAATGTGGAAATAAAACACAAAAGATACACAATACAATAGAGACATGGATATACGTGGTTCACCCAGTGTGGGCTATGTCCACCAGATAAATTTCCAGGTCCTTCCTTTTCATTATCCATCAAAATGAAGGGATACAACATACAACACAAACTGTAACTTCCTCTTCTTTCTCTCACAGTCTCCTCTCTCAGAATACAATATTCACAATAATACACAGCTACAATACAATTCCTTCATAAGAGAGGGTTGACTTCTAGGGAAAAAAACCCTCAAATAACTTATACCATCATATCTGCAACCTTATAATGAACGATCTAGATTGACTAAGAAATTACAATATTTTACAAGAAAAATTTTCCCAATATTTTTCTTCGGGGGCACTTCCCCTAAATCTCTCGCCAGGGGGGGTTAAAAAAATTGTCACCCCCCCCCACCCCCTGTTAGGGAATGGGGTCCAAGCACAACTGAAAAAAACATATCAATCAGGAAGATAATCAGGCTCCACAACCAACAAGATGCATTAGTGGTGAGAGGTTGACCGGTTGACATAGATAAAGGAAAATTCTCCGGTAGAAAGTATAAGTCAAAGGTTAGATCTAATTCCCATGTTCAGTAGATGAGAAGATGATGGAAATGTGGTAAAGTTGGGAATTACAAAAGGGACTAAAAATTGAAGGAAATGGAATTCAGTACAAGATCTGATGAGAAGCAGTCGACTCAGAGAAATATGACTCCATAGAAGGGACGCGATGTGTACCTGGTGTCGACCAACACACATTTGGATCAATATGTTTGGTTGATCGAATCAAGAGAATCCTATCATATGACACCACATAGAGAATGGTTCTACAAATATAAACTATATGAAGGAGGAGATGTGTTCTTGGGGGACGAATCAACAACCAAAATTGTCAGACGAGGAAGAGTTTAGCTGATATTGCAGGATGGGAGGAGTAGAACCCTTCTAGGTGTGCTACACATTCCAGGTTTGGGAAGAAACCTAATATCTATCAGCAAGATGAGTGATGTAGGGGTCCACACTCTATTTCAAAATGATTCGTGCAAGATGGTCAAAGATGTGATGGTCTTAATGAAAGGATTTCAGATTGGAACCCTATACAAGTTATTATAGAGTGTCAGCTCGACTGGATGCAACAATATTGTTGTTCCTGAAGTGAACCCAACTTCGAATTGACTCGACTCAACTCAAGTTGAGTCAACTCAAAACTAGTCAAAAAATCATTATAAAGTTGACTCGACCATGCTATGGCACGAGAGGATGGGACAAATTGGAGAAAAAGGACTTTGAGCTATGCATAAAAAAAGTATGGTCAAGTATTTTCCTGAATTTAATTTAGAGGTCAACTTTTGTGAACATTGTATATATGGAAAACAAATTCGAGTGAGGTTCCCATCTAGAGCGACAAGGGAAAATGGGATTCTAGAGTTGGTTCATAGTGATGTGTTAGGCCCTGTTTCAGTGCCTTCACTTAGTGGATCCCTGTATTATGTCTCCTTGATAGATGATTTTTCCAGGAATACATGGATATATTTCCTGAGGAATAAATCAAAGTTTTTCAATAAATTCAAAGAGTTTAAATCTCTTGTAGAAAACCATACAGATAAGAATATTGAGGTGTTGAGGACTAAAAATGGTGGCAAATTATGTGGAAAGTAATTTGATCAATTTTGCAAGCAGTGTGGCATAGCACGCCAAAATACCACACCATATACCCCACAACAAAATGGAATTGTTGAGAGAATGAACAAAACATTTATGGACAAGGAAAGGATAATCCTCAGTGGTGTTGGGGTCTCACAATATGATCAATGCATATATTCCAAAGAAGAAGAAGGATGTTTCATATATGTAGCATTGTATGTTGATGACATGTTGTTGATTGGAAACAAAATTAACGCAATAAAGGAGGTGAAGAAGCAGTTATCCTCCAAGTTCGACATGAAGGATGTCGATGCAGTGAACTTCATTCTGGGAATGGAGATCAAGAGAGATTGAGCAACTAGAAAGCTCTGGTTCAACTAGACAAAGTGTATTGAAACATTTCAACATGCAGGATTGCAAACCTGTGAAGGTTCCAATTCCCATGGGAGAAAGGCTAACTATTGAATAGTGTCCAAGGACACATGAGTAAATGGAGGACATGGCACATGTTCCCTATAAAGGTGTTGTTGGTAGTTTAATGTATGCTATGGTCTGCACTCGAATAGAGATCACCCATGCAGTGGGAGTGTTGAGAAGATACATGTCGACACCTGGGAAGGAGTACTGGAATTTTGTCAAGAGAGTATTTAGGTATTTGTGTGGCACAAAATATTATTCCATATGCTACCAAGGAAAACCTAGAGGTGACAGTGAATTAAATGTACATGGCTTTGTCGACGCCATCTGAGCTGGAGATCTAGATTGAAGAAGGTCTACCAGTGGATATGTGTTCAAAATGTTCGATGGAGAAATAAACTAGATGAGAAAGGGATAGGCGGTCGTAGCCTTCTCAAAAACATAAGTTGAATACATGGAAGTCACTCATGGAAGTAAAGAATTTTTATGGCTGCAAAGGTTGTGTACATGAATCGGGTTTGAGCATAGAGCTATGAAGATAAGTTGTGATATTCAAAGCACAATATTTTTGGAAAAGAACCCAACATATCATTATAATACTAAGCACATTGTTGTACAATACCATTTCGTGAGAGACATGGTGGAAAATGATGCTAGAATAGATAGGAAAATGATGCTACAATATATTCCCCCTAATGTGTGAGGTCAAAAGAGAAACTGATGGCCGAAATACATTATACAATCTAAGAGGTGAGTTTGTAATGAGCCCAAGCAAATTACGTTGAACACTGATCTAGAATAGAACCTGCAACAAAAAACAAGTAAGATTAATCTCTTCCTGAGGTGGGCATACCCATGCTCATGAGTGACAAAAGCATGGCCACCAAATCAAGTGCACTCTGGATCCATGAGATATGTATATAAGAAGTGATCATTGCCATGAAAAATGAATACAGAGTGGATCCATGTCAAAAGAGATCATAGGCACTAAG
>ML812647.1:0-13911 GCA_009831015.1 Picea engelmannii
TTGGTCGGTTGTTGGCGAATACGGTGCTGACACGTGTCATTGGATAGTCAATGAAGTGAGGACACGTGGCCCAATTCATTGGCGCCACGTGTCACTCGTTGACTGGTTATTGGGTTCATGTGTAAAATGTAATGGAGGCCGCGAGGTTCGACCCCCGGACCTCTCACACTATACAAAGCCCTCGCCAACCTTCGCTAACCATCATGCCGCCAAATGTTTCTTGTTTTATATGTCAAAACGATTGCATTTAAGTTTGGTCGTAAGCTTTGAACGAAAAGGGGGTGGGCCGGGGCTAAGCCCCGACCCATGGTTCCATAGCATAACACATATAACCGTGTGTTAATATTACCCGCACACAAACCATATATTATATATGTAATAACCATTGATATGACCACCGTATATGAATGGTGCGGTTGTAATATTTATGCGCACGGATGAATGTTATAACAAAACCAAAGTTTAAAACTATATATTTGTATGTGTGCAGGGTTGGAATATAACCCGTGAGTTTTGGTTTAAAACGCGCGGTTCCAATGGTTATGGTAGTTTAAACTACTATTTCTCCTAGCCCAAGGTTCTATGTGCCATGTGCCCAAGTGCCGAGGCGGTTAGGGGCTAGTGCGCCCTTAACCATCCTATGGTTTGTACCGGTGTGCAGTTGCATACGGGACTGAGTTTTTACGCTTAAATAAGCGTGTGAGCCAGGTTTGTCAAGGAGGGGTGCGATTTGTAGAACCAGAGACAACAAAGTTGAAGAGGCAGACTTCAAGGAGGCTAACTTCTTCATTTTTCGACCGATTGAGGTGTCGAAAGAGCCCAGACAGGGGTTTTGGGACGCTGGGAAGCCATTGGAGCAGTCGATTTGTCATTATGAGCATTGCAAGGCATGTTTTTGAGCACTTTGAGCAATTTAATAATAATGATCCATTGGAAGCTGGACCAGGAGATGTAGCTCAGAGAGGGGTGAACTCCTTTATCAAGTTGCTGTGTTTATGTGCTGATGTTCATTGTTTATGCTACTGTCTATGTGTAATTTTCATAAGTAATCCTTAATTTATGTGTTGCAAATTGATCCTGTTGCTTTAAACACATAACATTTCACTTGCAATATTTATTCAAGTTTTTCAAGTCTTCTTCAATTTTAGATCACCACTACTTCATGGATGTGGAAAAATCAACGGTCCAGATGTTCTCATGGACCATGGGGGGGGTCTACGAACCCGATTTCCTCACTATTCATGAAGATAGAGAAAAAGGGGCAAGGTATGTAATGCCCTTGTTTCTTTCGTCAATCTAACGGTCGTGAATGACCATGGGTCTTTTGACGAAATCTCGACCGTCGTTGGATGCTTATCCCTACGCTGCTACTTCGGGATTTTAAGAGGGTCATTCCTCCTCGTACAGGGTTGTTAAGACTTGCACAACCAAGTCCTTTTTCCAGGTTCTTGGTAAACCTTTCCAAGGAGGGAATCTCTGTGAAGAGATCTATTCCGGGGCATCCCTGGAGACAGATAAGGGTAAACAACTTCCCGAGAATGGGCTGGAAGCCTGACTTGGTTCAAATTATGCATAATTAAATTCATTTATCAACATAAGCCATGCGTAGTTTTTCTGTTATAAGCATATACAACTACTAGTACTGATCAAAATACTACTCAGACATTCTTAAAATGAAAACATTCACAGTTCCGCAGCTTATGAGTATAATTATCAAAATACATATATTTCAAGGTGCCAGAGGCAAAACACTTATCAGAAATAACACCAGGGTTAAGCAACTGCTGAGAGGGCTGCTCGTTTCCACCCAACCGTAGGCTTAGCGACTCCCAACGAATTTACCACTAGCCACCACCGAGCTGAGACCACGATGCTGTGAGATTGCATCTCTGTTTTCCAGTGACCAGGAGCGAAGGTTGCAATCCTTCCTATCTGCTATCACTCACTCTGCATAATGCCAGAGTTCTCCCCTCGCATCTGCCCCCCCAATCGCTTCTACCCCACGCCTTATCCTCTTGCGAGGTTGCGTGTGGCGCGATTACCCTCGTGCTGATCAGGTCTGACGGCTCTACGGATGGGAGGTTCACCTCCCATCCCTCATTAAACCATCTACCTACTAGCCTGCGAGACATTTAATTCGGGGCCAACGAGCTACTTTTGGTTCTCCGGGCCAGTGGAGTCCAAATACGGTATTAATTCTCGGTGGAAGTTAATGCCACCTTTCCAGGTGCCTTCCACCGCCATCGTGGTCTTTTTTTCTGCACATCCCCTCTCAGCAGTCCTGCAATAAATTCAAAATGTTTTTCACATTTATTGACATTTTACTCAAGGTCCATTTACATCACATATTCACATTTATGAGTTTTCCATAGTTCTTGGCCAGTCCAGTTATTTTTACAAACTGGGGGAAACAGGGTGTTACACCCACTTTGAAGTCATCCTCTTTGGTATGACTGTCAAAATCCTTTTTAATATTATCTTGTTGCAGCTGAGCATTGTTGAAGGCCTTTACTCTAGTTTCCTGGACATTGATTAGTTCACCCTTTCTTCTTTGAGTGGCTTCTGTTTCAACATCCTGCTCTTGTAACAACCTCATCACTGAAAACCCTAATGCAGTAGGAAAAATTTCTTCTGTTCCATAAACAATCTAAAAGGGCTAAGTGGCAATGGATCTTTTTGGAGTGATTATGTCAGCCCATAGTGCATGGATGGGCTTTTTGTGCCAATCCTTTTTGTTATCTTGCAATAACTTTTTAATAATTATGGTTAAGCTCTTATTTGATGACTCAACCAACCCATTACCTTGAGGGTAATAAGAAATGGAGTGGCCAAGACTGATATTGTAGTCACTGCAAAATTTCTCCATCTTTTTGGACTTAAATGCTGCTGCATTTTCTGTAATGATTTTGATTGGACACCCAAAACTGGACAAAATATTGTCTTCTAAAAACTGGATGATGATAGTATCTGTGGCCTGCCTGGTGGGAACTGCCTCAATCCATTTAGTGAAATAATATATGGCTGTCAGAATCCACTTGTGATGAGATAAGACTGTGGGTGGATTTATCCTATGAAATCAAGGCCCAATTGTCTGAAGGGTGCTTCAACAGAGATGGGTTTCAATGGTGAAGGCTGCAATTTTATTTTTTCCTAAAAAATTTAGCATTCATGAAATCTTGAAACCTCTTTATAGACATCAGAAAAAATGCTTGGCCAATAGAAACTAGCCCTCAAAATCTTGTGTATAGTGGTTTTCCAATAATGGTGTCCTCCATAGTCACCCTTATGGAATTCTCTCATGGTCCTTTCTGCTTCTTCCTCCAACAAACAACTCAACAAGATTCCCCCTGGATCCTTCCAATATAGAGATTGATTTACCATACAAAAATTTGATGCTTTCAGTTTTAAAAATCCGGCCTTAGTTTTACTCAATTCAGGGGGAGCCTGCAAATTTCTCAACAAATAAATGATATTTTCATACCATGGGGAGTCAAGGAATCTTTGGGATATATGGGGAACTATTTCTTTTTCTGAATCTGCTGACAAATCAACAATAAAATTTATTCCCAGGAGTTCACAATTTGTCTGTGCCATCAGCTTGGAAAGCCCCTTCCCTTTGATCAATTTTGTAGGTCTAATCTCAAGGTCATATTCCAACAACACAAATATCCACTTTCCCCTTTTTCCCTTGGGATAAGGCTGAGTTAAAATATCTTTCACATAATTGCTGGGCACATAAGCAGTTGTATGAGAATGCAAGATATAAACTCTGAACTCCTTCAGGGCTTTGACTAGTGCATATGCTTGCTTCTCCATGATATCATACTTCAATGTGGAATCCCTCAATGTACTTCTATAGTATGCTATAGGATTCTTTAAGTTTTTCTCATCCTTCTATAGTAAAACGCCAACAATGGTGTGCTCTAAGGCAAAAGAGAACAATATGAAATCTTTTTCAAAATTAGGACTGGCCAGTACTGGGCTTTTAGTCAATGCCACTTTGATGTCTTCAAAGGATTTTCTGGATTCGGGGGTCCACTTTATCTCATTTCCTTTCTTGAGCATGTTAGTGATGTGTTTTATGATTTCAGCCAGGTTAGGGATGAATCTTCTTAGAAACTTCACTTTCCCCATGAAATATTGTACTTCTTTTTTGCTTCTGGGTGTGCCAATTTTCAAGATCCCCTCAACTCTATTGGGATCTATCTTTATCCCTTACTTTGAAATAATGTGTCACAGTAGCTTCCCTTCTTCCATGCCAAAATTTGACTTCTTGGGATTTAGTGAATTCCAAACTTTATGTACTTTTGAAAATCCCTTCTTAGATGCTTGAGATGTTCTTCATCAGAAACTGAGTACATAGTGATGTCATCTAGGTAGATAACAATGAATTTGTCTTTCTCATCAGAAAAATCTGTGTCCATAGCTCTTTGAAATGTTTCCCCTGTGTTCATGAGCCCAAAAGGCATCTTTGTAAGTTTTAAACCTGTGAAGTAAAGAAATGCATATAGATTCTTAAGCAAAACAAAATTTAATCAATGGCTCATTCACATAATACACAAAGATTTATACCGGAAACCCTCAACCGATAAAACCTTTCTTATATTCATTATATCGAATTTCACCATTCATTATACAATATATACAATTTTTTTAGGTATTTCGTATATACCAAAACCCTAATCCCTAAAACTAGGATTATTTTTAGTTAACCGCTAAAAATAGCAAAATCTGCTAAAAATAGTAAAAACCGCCCCAAAAGAAAATTAAAAATTTGGAACGCTACGCATGACAAGGGGGGGGCATACCTTCCCCCCCTGGGACCCCGCTAGGAAAGCGCTCAACACACATGACACAAACATAACACTACTAGGAGAGATTGTTAGATGCATTTGTTGAATCTGATGCACCCACACACACACATGCAAAGAATATAACACATACCCAACATTCTCCCACTTGTTGTTTTCTTTGCATCCAGGGGTCCCACTATTATATAGTCAACAATCAGGGAAGAAATGCCCATTGTTACTCTACACCAGGATAAATTTTCTATGCTTACAGACTTTGTCAATGAATCTGCAACATTCTTCAAAGTGTCAACCATTTCCAGCAACACCTTCTTTTCCTCAACCATGTCTCTCACAAAGTGATACTGAACATTAATATGCTTTGTCTTTGAATGATAAGCTAGGTTCTTTACCAGGAAGATTGCAGTCTAACTGTCACAATCTAATCTCACTACTTGTTGTACCAACCCAATACCTGAACACAATCTTTGTAACCATATTGCTTCCTTTGTTGCATGAGTGGCTGCCATGTATTCAACTTCTGTAGTTGAAAGTGCCACTACAACCTGTCTTTTTCTCATCCAACTGATTGCTCCTCCAAATAGGTTAAACACATAACCACTTGTATATCTTCTGTGATCCAGATCTCCAGCCCAATCTGCATCAACAAAGCCATGTATGTCCACCACTCTGTCCAATCTTGGTCTTCCTTGGTAGCACAATCCATAACTGGTAGTGCCACAAAGATACCTGAAGACCCTCTTTACTGTTGTCCACTGCTCCTTCCCTATTTTTGACATATACCTTCTCAAAACTCCCAATGCATGTGCAATGTCCGGTCTAGTACAGACCATTGCATACATCAAACTGCCAACTGCACTGGCATATGAAACATGGGACATGTCCTCTTCTTCTTCCTATGTCTTGGGAAACTGATCTACAGATAACTTTACACCTATATGAATAGGAACCTTGACCAGTTTACTTCCATGCATATTAAACCTCTGCAATATCGTCTCAACATAATTTCTCTGATTCAACCAGAGTTTCCTGTTTGCATGATCTCTTTTAATCTCCATTCCCATAATGAAGTTAGCAACACCGAGATCCTTCATGTCAAATTTGGAGGATAGCTGCAATTTCACCTCCTTGATAACATCCATGTTATTTACTACCAACAACATGTCATCAACATACAACACTACATAAATGAAGTGATTACCAACCTTATTGGAATATACACAATGATCATCCCTGCTTCTTACAAATCCCAATCCAAGGATGTATGTGTCAAACTTTTGGTACCACATCCTAGGTGATTGCTTCAGACCATATAGTGACTTCTTTATCTTACAGGCCAGCTCTTTCTTTCCCTTCACTACAAAGCCTTCTGGCTTCTTCATGTAGATTTCTTCTTCCAGATCCCCATGTAGGAATGCTGTCTTCACATCCATCTGTTCCACTTCAAGATCAAAAGAAGTAGTAATAGATAAAATAAATCTAATAGAAGTTAACTTGGCAACATGAGAAAAAATCTCACCAAAGTCAACTCCCTCTACCTGGGAATAAACTTTTGCTACTAACTGAGTTTTGTATTTCTCCACTTTACCTTGTGCATTAAACTTCTTCTTGAACAACCATTTTCTACCAACTGATTTTCTTCCAGCTGGCAACTCAACTATATCCCATGCCTCATTCTTATCCAAGGCATCCATTTCTTCAACCATGGCCTTCCAGAGTTTACTATCCTCTGAATTCACTGCTTCCCTGATAGTTCTAGCATCATCATCAGTAATAGATAAAGCAAAATTGGAATGAAAATCAGGTGGACTATACCTTTCTGGTTTCCTTCTATCTCTCACAGACCTCCTCAATACTGGGGTATGAGGTTCTTCTTCTTCTTCTTCTTCCTCTTCTTCAGATGATTCAGATTTTACATCATCCAACTCAAGCTCTATTTTCTCAGGTTCATCTTGCATTGGGAGGAATTCTTGTTTGGACACATCTTTTACCTCTCTGAAAACAACATCTCGACTGTAAACAGTTTTCTTGGTTTCTGGGTTCCAAAGCTAGTAACCTTTCACACCATCTTTATAACCAATAAAGATACACTTTTCAGCCTTTTTATCCAGCTTACTTCTATTTTCCTTTGGAACATGTACATAAGCATCACAACCAAACACTCTAAGATGTTGAATATAGGGTTTCTTTCCAGACCATACCTCATGTGGATTTTTATCATCCAACACCGATGAAGGTGATCGATTGACCATGTAACATGCTGTACCCACTGCCTCTGCCCATAATTCTTGTCCTAACCTGACACCGTTGAGCATGCTCCTTGATTTTTCCATCAGTGTCCTGTTCATCCTTTCTAAAACTCCATTATACTGAGGAGTGTATGGAGTAGTCTTCTACCTTGCAATACCACACTTCTTACATAATTCTTCGAATTCATTTCCGCGGAATTCTCCACCATTATCTGTTCTCAATACCTTTATTTTCTTCTCTGTCTGATTTTCTACCAGAGCCTTAAACTCTTTAAATTTATCAAATACCTTAGATTTCTTTCTAAGAAAATAAATCCATGTGTTCCTTGAAAAATCGTCTATGAATGAAACATAATACACAGATTTACCTAGGGATGGAATAGTAATAGGTCCAAACACATCACTGTATATCAACTCTAATATCCCCTTTGCTCTTGTAGCACCAGATGGGAATCTTAATCGATTCTGTTTACCATATATGCAATGTTCATAGAAATCAAAATCCAGATTGCAATTAGACATACCTTCAACCATACCTTTACCGTGTAGTGTTCGCAGACCCTTTTCTCCAATATGCCCCAGTCTTTGATGCCACATCATGGTCTTCTTTTTTGGGACAGTATTGGTCTTGTATCCTTCATTTCTATGCTCAGGGACAACATAACTATTACACCCATTAGTATAAGTGCTTCCCAACAACTTGTACAGAGTTCCACACCAAACTCCCCTCATCAACACCATTGCTCCTCGTACCATCTTGCAAGTGCCCTTTCCAAATACAGTATCCACTCCTGCATCTTCCATATTGCTTACAGATATTAATCTCCTGGCTAGTTTTAGAATGTGAAGAACCCCAGGGAGAGTTCTAATCCTTCCATCTTTTAGCAGCAACTTAACTCTTCCACGTCCCAAGATTTTTGTTGTCGAGTCATCTCCTAGGAATACATCACCACCATCATATTTTTCATATTCAGAGAACCACTCCCTGTGAGGAGTCATATGGTATGATGCACTTGAGTCGATCAACCATACATCACGATCTTCATGTGTACTTGTAGATGCCAGGTAAACGTCACCTCCTTCTTCAGTGGAGGTTTTTGCCTTTGTGGAAGAGGTACTATCAGATCCGTTTGGTTTTTCAACCTTCTTAGACTTGCAATATTTCTTATAATGCCCTGTTTTACCACACTTCCAACATTTCCTCAAATATTTTCCTGGAGACTTAGATCTACCTGTAGATTTAGATCTCCACCCTAAAGGCTTACTAGGGTTCTTGTCTTGGGTATGCCCTCTTAAAAATAAAGCATATGTGCTGTGACCATCCATGCTTTTTCGCCTCATCTCTTCAGATAACAAGGATGCATATACATCCTCATACTTCAATGTAGATTGAGTGGTACTACCTATTTCTACAACCAGATTATCCCAAGAGTATGACAAATAGAATAACAAAGCAATACACTTATCTTCCTCTGCAATCGTAATATTAACATAGCCAAGTTGACTTACTAGAGTATTAAAGGCATTTAGATGTTCTGTCACAGAATATCCATCTTACATCCTAAGATGATACAACGTCTTTCGAAGAAACACCTTGTTTATCAGGGAATTTGATTGATACAAATTCCCCAACTTATCCCATAGTTCCTTGGCTGTATATTCTCCTGAGACATTCAACAACACTAAATCTGCTAGGCAGAGTCGAATAGTACTCCTTGCTCTTCTGTCCAACTTCTCCCAATCTTCCTTCAACATACCAGTAGGTGGTGTACTAGTAGTTTGTGCACTAGTAGGTTGTGTACCAGTCGGCTGCATACCAGTAGGCTGTGTACCAGGATCCACAACGATCCATTGTTCTTTGTCTACAAGAAGGTCCTCCATATTCAACTTCCATAGCTCAAAGTTTTTACAGTTGAACTTCTCTATCTTGATTCTAGAAGAACTCGCCATTCCTCTTTCTGCACTCAAATCACCACTGCAAAAGCTCCCACTAAACCCAAGTTTATCACAGACCCAAGATAAAATTTATCTATCAAGATCGAGCCAAACCCTCAACAACAAAGGCATCCCTCTGAAGCCAAAACCGAGCTCTGAGACCACATGTAAGTTTTAAACTTGTGAAGTAAAGAAATGCTTATAGATTCTTAAGAAAAAAAAAATTTAATCAATGGCTCATTCACATAGTACACATAGATTTATACAGGCAACCCTCAATCGGGAAAACCTTTCTTATATTCATTATATCGAATTTCACCATTCACTATACAATATATACAATTTTTTTAGGTATTCCGTAGATACCAAAACCCTAATCCCTAAAACCGAGATTATTTTTAGTAAACCGCTAAAAATAGCAAAAACCGCCCAAAAAAAAAAAAAAAAATTCAAAACACTGTGCGTAACCAAGGGGGGGCATACATGCCCCCCCTGGGACCCCCCCTAGGAAAGCACCCGGTGCACATGACACAAACAAATCACTACTACGAGGGATCTTCAAACGTAGTTGTCGAATCTGACGCGCCCACACACACACATGCAAAGAATATAACACATACCCAACAATCTTAGCATATATGAATGTACCCCATGGTGTTATGAATGCTATCTTTTCCTGATAATCAGGGTGCACCATGATTTGATTGTACCCAGAGAAACCATCCAACATTGAAATTTTTAGGAAACTCCCACTTTTTGTAGGATGTGATCCATCTTAGGTAGTGGATAGTTTTCCTTGAGAGACACCCTGTTTAGATTTCTGAAGTCCACAAACAATCTGATCTCCCCACTCTTCTTTCTGACTGGCACCAAATTTTCCACCCATTTGGAAAACTTCAAAGATACTATGATCTTGGCTTCAAACAACTTCTTTATCTTTTTCTCAATCAGGGGCAATAACAACATATTTATCATTCTTAATTTCCATTTGAAAGGTTTATGATCTTCTTTAATTGGGATTACATGTTGAATTACCTTGGTGTCATAGACTTTCAGATCTTCATAGCTCTAGGAAAAAAATTAGGGAATTTTTTCATCAAATTTATATATCTATGCTTGAGTTCTGGGCTAAGTGTTTTGGATAGTTTAATGATCTTGGGATCCTCCTGAGTCCCATTATTGCAATCTTCAACATCTCCTTCATTTACTATAATCTTTGGACTTCTGGCCACGTCATTGTTATCAAAGAGTTTCTCCAATGGGACCAGACCTTTGGGAATGATGTTACTCTTCAGCTGCACTATATCTCTACCAATAATCTGATTTTCAAAGTAACCATCCTTTGTGAAAACGGCTGCATCCACCTCTTCATCACAATATTCCTCATCAATATTCAAATTTTCAAATCCATCTTCCATTTTGAGGAAAATTTCTATTTGTTTATCATCTTCAAAAACCTACTAGTACTTAATATTATCATGAACTGTTGGTCCGTGTTTGATCTCAGCCTCATATCCCCTGCTAGGAAAGATTGGAATTAAAAAAACTGAAGCTGAAGTGGCAAGGGAATAATCGATCTGATTTTGACCCCTTGGAATCATTGAGAGGCTATATTCTGAAAATTCTTCAAGCATGTCAAGCACTGTATTATTGTATGCTCTTAATCTTGGGTGCTTGGGTTGATATATTCCCTTCACTTGGTTTATAATTAACTCAGAATCCCCATGAAAAAATATCCTCTTAGCACCCATTTATTTTAAAGATTTCAATCCTAACACCAATGCCTTATATTCATCCATGTTGTTTGTGCAATCAAAATCCAACTTATAAGAGCACAATTTTGTGGCCAGTCTGGGGGGGTTAATCCACACACCAGCTTCTTCTTCCTCTCTACCAAAAACCCCATCAAATCTCATGCTCCACATCTCATTTTCTGCACTGTCCTGCTGCTCTAAAAACTTTTCAATCTGTTGATCAGATTTATCTTTTATAGCCATATCAATCTCTGGCCCTTTCTCTTCAAAACACAGATCATTGAAGAAAATAGAAGGCCCCAACTCAGTCTCAACAGAGTAGATGGGATGGTTATTCAACTGTGACTTGTTGCTGACAATCTCCTAGCTTGACCAAAGACAGGAATGGTGGCATATGACATATCCATCTGGAGAGTTCCCTTCAACTTTGTAGCCCATGACTTGTATAACAACATGCCAAATTTGGGAGGGATATCAACAACCACTACATCCATGACACTATTCTTTGCTGGAATTTGAGACAAAGACACCACCAGATCTTTGATTAGTCCTACGAATTTCACTTTTGTTGAATCGAAGGAGAAAAGATATTTGTAAGGTCTTGGGATGTCAAGGCCCAGTTGGTCCATGGCCACCTTGGGAATCAGGTTATGGGATGCTCCTGAATCCAACATGGCATCGTGCAGATTCATGTCATGGATTTTCAGGCTGACATAGAAAGAGGGGACTTCTTCAGCATCACTGTTTTCCTCTACACGTGGGCCAAATAAGATGAGAGGGTGATCATATTGTATGTTCAAAGTGTTAGAAGTTTATTCCATCTTAATAATCTTGATGATCTGATTTCTATATTCACTGTTCTTGATTAATTCATTGAATGGTACTGAAATATTCATCTTGGCCATCTCACTTTCAAAATTAAAAGAGTATGAGGTTTTCTCTACCTCTTTGGTGACCGTCTCCTTTCTTCTTTTAGGTATCCTTTTTGACGCAGGAGCATCGCAAATGTCACAAGTAGAAAGCAAGCGCAAGGACGGAAGACAGCTGGAAAGCACCAACACACATTTTTTTTTGAAATATTTTGAACCATTAATGTAATAGTTAAGAGGAAGCACACTTAGATATTGTAAACAGATCATGAGAGATTCACTCTCATCTGTAGTAGGTAGAGGCATTTATGTGTAGTAAATGTAAGTAGGTAGCTTTGAATTGCGGATTAGATAGTTTTAAGGAGCCGGAGGGAAAACCAACTATAAACACTCTCATATTGTATCATTGTAATATTAGCATGATCAATAGAGCATAGAGCACAGAGAGGAGAAGAAGCAGAGAACTATATTTGAAAACACCCATGTACAGAAGTCCCGAATTAATACATGAAGCTTTGATTTAGACTTATGGTGTTGTGATATTCTCTGTGTATGTATTTTGAATGCTATGCTCATATCTATTTTACTCTTTCTGTTATGCATTTGCTGTTACGCTATGTATGAATGATTTCTTGTTGAATGTTTGAAATCTGAGAAAGAGAGAGCAAGGAGTGAGTTTCAATTGTTTCTCAACCTGAGTGAGTAAAATTCCTACAAGGAGTGCAGTGGAGTTTGTCCACAAGGAGTGCGTTGACAAGGGTTCAAAGTTTTAATCTCTGCAAGCTTAGGAGGGATACAGTTATTCTCATTCTCGTTGAAGTGAAAATTAAGCACAAGAGCCGTGCAAGGTGTGTGCAGGCCGAGTGAAGTCTTAGAGTTACAACCTAAGTGAAATTGTTGAAGGACTGCTGTCGCAAGGAGTGCACATAGTCGAAGAGGTTCAAATACTAGAGCGTATTTGAAGAAGTACCAGAAGGAGTGTGCACAGGAGTTATCCCCAGAGTACTTGAGGATTTCAAGCAAGCTCAGGAGGGATAGAGTCTTCGAAGTTGTCGAAGAGAATCTCAAGAGGGCTAGTGCCTTGAAGTGTTGAAAGGAGGCGTAGCGAAGTTGTTTTGAAGGTGGACAAGTTCCGTGAAGGATTATCTTGTTCATTTTGTAGGAGTTGTCAAGGAGGAATTGGATGGTCGGAGTTCTCCATGGAGAATTCATGAAATTCTGAGAGCCGTCAGATCTTGCAGAGGAGCAGGGAGGTTACGACAAGTATTTTCAAGTTTAAGTTTAGGAGAAATAGAGTCGTAGGATCCAAGTCGACAAGGGTCATTGGATCACTCATGAATTCTCACTTCGGGGATTCATGAGTTGAAGGACTGAAAACCTTGCATCAAGATTCATGAAATCGCGAAGTGCAAAGTCTCGACAAAGTGAGAAGTTCCGTTGTGGGGCCAGCATTAATATCGAGTCAAAATTCACCATTTCGGTATTTTGGAGGATAGGACCTCGAGATATCTGTTCCGGGATTCCCAAAAATTGTGAGACGTGATATAAGTGTTGGATTACTGAGAGGGGGGGTGAATCAGTAATAGAGCAATTTAATCCCTTTTAACCATATAATCCAAGTGCTATATCAATGAAGCATTATTATCCAATAACTGTAGAGTAAATAAGCAATGTACAAATGAACAATCATACACATACACAGTACACCAGTGTTTTACGTGGAAACCCAAATCGGGAAAAAACCACGGAATGCTTTTTCTTATATGTCTTGAAGAATTACATTCATTGGAAGCGCCAACTTCCTTTGTTTTCCAGCTGCAACTGGAAGGAGGCTCCAACCCCCTAGTTTCTTAGGCTACAACCTGAGGGAAGCTCCAACTCTCCAATTCTCTGGCTACAACCAGAAGGAGGCTACAACCCCCTAGTTTCTCACGCTACAACCTGAGGGAAGATCCAACTCCCCAATTCTCTGGCTACAACCAGAAGGAGGCTACAACCCCCAATGTTCTCTGGCTACAACCGGAAGGTGGCTACAAACACCTTTCCTTGCCCCGTCCTGCCACCCTGAAGTAGAAGTAGAATGATGGAACCACTGTCACACTATCACTGTGAGATATACCGTTGTAAACCTGTACCAACAAATCTGAACCATGCATCAACCATGCATCAACCTGTAATCAACCTGTACCATAAACAAGTGCATCAACCATGCACCAACCTGTAATCAACCTGTACCATAAACAAGTGCATCAACCATGCACCAACTTGTATTCAACCTGTACCATAAACAAGT
>ML812647.1:32822-67703 GCA_009831015.1 Picea engelmannii
GCAACCTCCTTTTACCCCACTTAAATGTTCAAGTACAAGATGATTCAAAATGAAAATGTCTCCTTGGTATATATAGGAGACTAGGAGGTTTTAATGGCCTAAAGCCGACATAAATAAAATAACATTACTAATATAAATCAAAATTAATGGCCTAAAGCCGACATAAATAAAATAACATTACTAATCTAATATGCCCCAATTAAGTGGTAATGAGCCAATATTAGGGCTTAACAGATTGGAATTTGATGCTTCATGTTTGATCGTGTGGGCTCAATTCATAAGGACCTGTGGAGAAGCACCATTTTACATGCGTGGGATTCCCCGAAGAGGAATCGAAGAGTCAATCTGACTCAAGGGCAGGAATTAGAACGATCCTGTAGCGGACCTTGACCCAAGGCCGATAGAGGGTTGGGGGTCTGCATCACTTTTCTGGGATTCTTCCTTCTTCTTTCCTTTATCCACATCCTCTTTTGCAACAGAGTCCTTTTTGGGTTGTGTTAGCACCTAATTTTCATGGCTAAGGTTAGAGGTTTGTCGACAATTTTGCAAAGTCATGCATGTTAGCACCCACATTGTTTTTATGCCTGGAATCATCTAACATCTCCAAGGGATAGTTTCAAAAGGAAGGTTTTCATTTATTATTTCCATTTCCATTTGCAACCGTGCATTGCAAAATTTGCTACGCGCTGCACAGAGTGCTTTACTACGCAAAGGATTATGTCGCACAATGAACTTTCGTCATGCATAGGATTTCGTCGCGCAGTGGATGTTGTCGCATGGTGTATTTCGTAGCGTAGTGGACTATCGTGCATAGGATGTTTTCATACAGTGGTTTTCATCACGCAATGGATTTCATCGCGCAATGGACTTTCACACATAGGATGTTGTTGCGCAGTGGTTTTCATCGCATAATGGATTTCAGCGCGCAGTGGATGTTGTCGCGCATAGGATGTTGTCGCGCAGTGGATTCTATTGCGCATAGGGTGTTGTTGCGCAGTGGATTTTGTCACACATAGGATGTTGTCACCCAGATAATTTCATCGCGTAGTGGATTTTCCTGCGCACAGGCTAGAGGTCGCATTGCGAAAATGACTGGTTTAGTGGTCAACTTCAAGATCAATTTTTGACCAACTGGAGAGGAATTTTGAAAATCCTCGAGAGGTTTTTTTTTAGGACAAACCAAATAATAAAAAAATCTCAGATTTTCAAAATGTGTCATGGATTGGGAGGTTCGAAGGAATATTTGAGCCCTATTTTTCAGTTTTCATGATTTCCTGTCCGAGACATGTTTTTGAGACACGTATTCCGGCCAGCTGGCGATGAATTTCAAGAAACTGAGAGATTTTTTTCTTTATAACGATCTTAAATACAAAAACCTCTCTCATTTTTTAAAAATAGTTTTTTATCAGTGAGATATGATGTCATATTTAACGCCTATTTTACCAGTTTGTTGCGCATTCTGCTGTGTTTTTGTTGTAGGTTACTGTTGCATAGAAGACTTGTTGTGCAGGGATGACAAAGTGTCCAACAGTGTAAATGATGGCTCATCACAACCATATGGTCGAATTTGGATCATGATCAATGACTGTAAATAATATTTCGGTTACGATTATGATTTCGCAAAGTCGGGTTTTCTATTTTTAATGAATCCGTTGAAGTTATTGTTCTCTTTGAAAGAAAACCGATCCATGATTCCAGGAGAGAATAGCTTGACCCTAACAGCCAAGGGTGACGTTAGATTTCTATATATGGGGATCATTTTTATGTAAACAAGGTTGGTTGGAAAATGTGGTAGACAACAACTATTGTATGTAATCTGAGTTTTGACTGGAATTTAATGCAAAGGTCCTGTAGCTTAACGATAAGATTCTAGTTGTAATAGTTGGATGTATTGTGATCCTTTATTTGCATACGTTTCTTTCCTGTTATCTTTATTTCATATATTTTTCTGTCTATTTTAGAATGAATTATTGAACCTGTGGATTCGCTATACAACGCCCCTTGTTCACGCCACTTAGACAAAACATTTTCCTCTAAATCTAACTCTGAATTCATCCACAGTGGCGCTCCTAAGTTACTTCCTGTAATTTCTCCCGCCACACACTATGGTTTTACACTGAAGGTTGTTGCTCACCTATCCTTATCCTCTTGAGTTCAGTCACTGATTCATTTGTCTCGTCTCTTTCTCAGATCGACTTCATATCCCAAGTCTTACTTTCTTGCGTGAATATAACCAGAACCCATAATATTAAAGGTGTTTAAATCTATCCATTGTGCCCAAATTCATATCCTTTGCGGAGACTACGCCATTTCCGAGAGAGCCCTCTCCAGATTTAAAAGGCTAGTTTCGGGTCTCAAAGTTGGTTTGAAAAAGTTACCTTCGTCGTCTATTTATCAGCCAAACAGATTTACATAGTGCTAACATTTTTGGCGCCGTTGCCGTGGACAAAGTTGAATGAAACTTTCCCTTGGAATAACAACATTGTTTTAGTTCTAAGGTCTGAGAGAAACAAACACTTAGGCACATATTGGCTGTATTTATGCTTTGGTGACTCCACACATCAGAAAATCAGTTGAAGGTGATTCCACTGGCAGAAGAATCTAGAGCTAAATTTTTCATGGTGACCCTAATCAAGCTTCAAATGAAATTCAAAGACTCCACTGGAGAATGAGATCTGTTGACAGAGATATGGAAGAGTAGTATGGAAAAATAAGGTACTCGAGCTTAAGTTTAGTTCAAGAAGTACTTTTCTGTTTGATCAATATCTTCTTGTCCTTTCTTGAGTTTTTCAAAAGAATATTTCATCACTTAAATGAAGCCCATATATCTACCCTTGTATATCCTTCATTGCAAACTGTAGGTATACCTCCTTCTTCTTGTATAACTGATATTCACCAAGCTCCTTCCTCTCAACCATATGATGTTCATGATCATTTTTGTGAGATTAATGAAACCAAAGATGAGCTTGTACCTTCTGTTCTTAATCCTACACCCTCCAAGATTCAAGAAAGATACAATCCTCTTAATTGCCTTCCATCCTTCATGATTTTCCTATGAAATATTATAAGTACCTTCCTAGGTTCGATGGAGAGCTTGACGAACATTCGACTGAAAAACATATTCAGGACTTTGAGCATTTTATAGACCTTTTTGAGATTAAACATGATGATGTGTCTATGAGGGCCTTTTATCAGTCCGTACAAGGAGATGCCAAAGCATGGTTCTACATTTGCAGCCTCAGTCGATTAGCTCATGGGATGAATTGAGGAAATCTTTGCGTAGATTTTGGGGTGAGAGAAAGTCATGGAATGTACTCCTTTCAGAGTTTTATGCCATGAGAAGAATGAAAGATGAAACCATCTCAAATTTCAATAGGAGGTTTGTTAGTCTTTATTATAAACTGCCTAAAGAAGTCCAACCTCTTGAAGTTTCTGCCATGTTCCATTATGTAACAACCTTTCAATCAGAATTGTCTTTTCTTTTGATGGAGAGGAAGTCTGCGGCTTTGCAGAAGATATTCAATAATTCTCAAGAAGTGGGAGACAATATTCAAGCATGTCAAAGTTTGAAAAATCAGAATTTAAAGAGTGTTGCTAATACAAAGAATGATGGTTTATCAAAAGAACGTGAAATTGTGCATAAACAAGAAGCTGATTTACATCCCGATATTTGTCATCATGAGAAAGAAACTGATTGTTTTATGTATTCATTTGTAGACAATCAAGAAAATGAATTTGCAAGTCAGCTTGTTGAAGAGCAGGTTGATGTCCCAAGCCTTTTCTTGTTAGATGACATTGCAGATGTTGATGATTTGCCTATATATGATGAATATGATGATGGTTATGATGTTGACTTCCTAGAAAAACCAACTGCATGTTCTCTATCAGAAAATGTTCCTTTTCAATAGTGTAATGAGAGAAATCAACCTACATATCTCAGTTACAAAGAAGAATATGAAGAAAGTGTTGAATCAGATGAAGTAAATTCTTTACCTTTATGCTTTGCTTTGTTTAAATTGTTGAAAGAAAATTTAAAGATCATCATTGAGGCAAAAGAATGAGTGCTAATGAAAAATCACACTGATTCATGGGAAACAATTGACAAGAAATTGCAACAATCTTCTCATGTGTTTAATGACCTTGTTGCTTGTTATATGGAAGGTTTTATCAGCTCAAAATTACAGCCATTGGTCGAGGATGAATCTGAAAATGAGAGTGTTCAGAAATCCAAATAAATTGAAAAATGTGCATATGACAACAATGAAGAAAATGAAGGAGGTTTTGAATCAAGTGAAAGAACATTTCCATTGTGTTTTGCTTCTTTCGAATTGCTGAAGAAAAATGTTTTTAATGTTTTAAATCATAAATCCTCCAGGCATGATGTTGAATGTGGAGGAAGCAGTGAACTTGCAAATGAAAACTGTCTTCCATTATGTTTTTCTTCCTTTGAATTGTTGAAAGTAAATCATGAGATAACAAAGGAAGTAGAGAAGTCCGACTGCATTCACAGTGACACTATTTTACATGAGCAAATTGTTATCAGTGAGGAAGACCAACAACCTTCTCATGCATTTAATGATCGTGTTGCTGATTACATGGAAGGTTATTTCAGTTCAGATTTGCAGCCTATGCTCAACTACCATCTTGGAAATAAATATGATGGTCAATCAACATCAATGTTAGATATAGATTTCTTGCCACTAGGGGTTTCATTTCAGCCAACACTATCTTTTGATTCAGGATATTGTTATTTCCAGCAGTCTCAACATATTTTTCAGCCTTTTTGTGGTAATCAACAAGTTGAATTACATGAAAACAAGGATGCAGTGGAAGGGGTGAAACATGATTATTGTTTTATGTATGTTCTGGAGGATCCATTTGCAGTTTTGTTGGAGGCGAAAAACAATCTCAATGTTTTTGATTTTTTGAGATTTGAATTTATAGATAAATGTTTGAATGACTTATCCGTAAACAGGCTTTGGAACAAGCATGTGCAAAGAACGCAAAAAGTGCATAAAGTGCTTGCATGGTTACATTGGTGTTTTTATTTCACTTGATTGAAACTTATTCAACATATAGGGTAGGTAGGAGTGCGAATAAGCTTGATACTATGAGCATTTATTTTAGCAATCTGCAGTTTTCATTTTTAGCTTAGTTTCAGATTTCAGTTTGGAGCACATACAGTTTTGGGTTTTCAGTGGATGAAGGTTACAAGTTACAGTTGGAAAGTTGAGTTTGGGAGAAGCCCAATGGATTGGCACCTGGTCTACTGTTCTTTGCTACCTCACAGGGAGGATATCATCCCCGTTGGAGCCAGCTGTTAGCACCATGATTTTCATGGCTAAGGTTAGAGGTTTGTCGACAATTTTGAAAAGTCATGCATGTTAGCACCCACATTGTTTTTATGCATGGCATAATCTAACAGCTCTAAGGGTCAGTTTCAAAAGGAAGGTTTTCATTTATTATTTCCATTTCCATTTGCAACTGTGTGTTGCAAAATTTGCTACTCACTGCGCAAAGTGCTTTACCACGCAAAGGATTCTGTAGCGCAATGGATTTTCATCGTGCATAGGATTTCGTCACGTAGTGGATGATGTTGCGTAGTGGATTTCATCACGCAGTGGACTGTCGCGCATAGGATGTTTTCACACAGTGGTTTTCATCGCACAATGGATTTCGTCGCGCAATGGTTTTCATCGCGCAGTGGATTTCCTCACGTAGTGGATGTTATCGCGCATAGGATGTTGTCGCACATAGGATGTTTCCATGTAGTGGATTCTATCGTGCATAGGATGTTTTCACACATAGGATTTTTTCATGCAGAGGATGTCATTGCATAGTGGATTTTCCTGTGCACAGGCTACAGGTCGCACTGCGAAAATGACTGGTTTAGTGGTCAAGTTCAAGATCGATTTCTGAACAACTGGAGAGGAATTTTGAAAATACCCAAGATTTTTTCATCGAGGACAAACCAAATAATAAAAACCTCTCTTATATTTTCAAAATGTGTGACGGATTGGGATATTTGAAGGAATGTTTGAGCCTTATTTTTCAGTTTTTTTGATTTCCTGTCTGAGACATGTTTTTGAGACACATATTCGGACCAAATGACGATGAATTTCAAGAAACAGAGAGAGGTTTTTATTTATAACAATTTTAAATACAAAAACCTCTCTCAGTTTCTAAAAATAGTTTTTTATAAGTGAGATACAATGTCATATTTAATGCCTATTTTACCATTTTGTTGCGCATTTTGCTGCATTTTTGTTGTAGGTTATTGTTGCATAGCAGACTTGCTGTGCAGAGATGACATAGTGTCTAGCAGTGCAAATGATGGATCATCACAACAATATGTTCAAATTTGGATCATTATTAATGAATGTAAAGATTATTTTAGTTACTATTATGATTTGGCAAAGTCGAGTTTTCTATTTTTAGTGAATCCATTGAAGTTATTGTTCTCTTTCAAAGAAAACAAATCCATGATTCTAGGAGAGAGTAGATCGACCCTAACAACCAAGGGTGACATTAGCTTTCTATATATGGGGATAATTTTTATGTAAACAGGGTTGGTTGGCAAATGTGGTAGACAACAACTAATGTATGTAATCTGAGTTTTGACCGGAATTTAATGCAAAGGTCTTGTAGCTTGATGATAAGATTCTAGTTGTAATAGTTGGATGTATTGTGATTCTTTCTTTGTGTATGTTTCTTTCCTGTTATCTTTATTTCATATATCTTTCTGTCTATTTTAGAATGAATTATCGAACCCGCGGATTCGCTGTACAACGCCCCTTGTTCACGCCACTTAGACAAAACATTTTCCTCTAAAGCTAACTCTGAATTCCTCCACAATGGCACTCGTGAGTTGCTTCCTGTAATTTCTCTCGCCACACACTATGGTTTTACACTGAAGGTTGATGCTCGCCTAGCCTTATCCTCTCGAGTTCAGTCACTGAGTCATTTGTCTCGTCTCTTCCTCAGATTGACTCCATAGCCCAAGTCTTACTTTCCTATGCCAATATAACCAGAACCCATCATATTAAAGGTGTTTAAGTCTAGCTTTTGTGCCCAAAGTCATATCATGCACGGAGACTGCGCCTTTTCTGAGAGAGCCCTCTTCAGATCCTAAAGGCTAGTTTAGGGTCTCAAAGTTGGTTTGAAAAAGTTACCTTCGTCGTCTATTTATCAACCGAACATATTTACAGAGTGATAACATGTTGACTTGAAGAGGGTATGTTATTCTAAGTTTCTTTGGTGGGGTTTCCATTTGGAAGATTTCTCTTTGGAGGGTTTGTAGGCACTTTTTGATTTCGAAGATTATATTGTCTTTGGAATTGCATGATAGCGTTCTGCAACCCTGTTTGGTAATCTTCTATCTCTACTGGCAACCTGTCATCATTTTCTTGCAAGAATATTTCATTAGCATCCATGAACTGGTCATGTTCCTCTTTGGTCAGAAACACCTCCATCTCATCACCATCACAAAAATGCATGTTGTCTTGAAATTTTTCATCATAATTCTTATTTACATAGTTATTTTGAAAAGGAGGTATTATTTGCTAATCCCCCTGATTTCCCTGATTCCCCTAATTTCTCTGCTCTCTTTGTCTGATTTGTGGGATTGCTGGTCTTCTCTAATTTCTGGGTGGAACATCATCCTATTCTTTGGTGTTTGGTTTATTATCTAAGATCACTCTCTCCATCATTTTATCCATAGTCTTCATCATTATTTCAAAGCCTTCTTCTGATGTTTTTGAAGTTGAAGGCTGCGACTTATCTTGAAATTTGTTCATGTCCATGTTAGAGTTAGCTTTGATGTTTCCTGAGGCCATTAGATTCACTTCCACTTCTATTGCATCGTTCATCATGTCATCTAATGTAGTAGATCTTCTTTCCCTCAACAACAAAAAAAAATTGCTTTCAAAGGAATCAACATATCTGAGTTGAGCGACTTTAGGGGGGGGGGGGTTTACCTCAATAGGAATCAGATTATAGACCTTTACAAATCTGGCTGAAAACTCGTACACAGTTTCGTTAGGTGACCTCCTCATGTTTTTATACTGAGTCAACAACTGCAGGGGGTTTTTATTGTATCTCGACTTTACAAGAAAACTGGTTTCAAAGGCCTCAAAATCTATGATACTAGCTGCTAGGAGAGCTCTGAAGCACTTTCTCACTTCTCCTGCAAGATTTTGTGCAAATAGCCTCATTTTTGCATCTTCAAAATCTACTTCTTCTAAGTCTATAAAATCATTGAACAGTTTGATCCTTAGATTATACTCCTGGGGAAAATCATGTAACTCAGCAAGGAGTACAAGAGGAGCAAACCTAGCTGCCATGGATGCTGTGAGGGCTTGAAGTAGATATTGGTTTTGAGAGTGGATCACAAGAGGTTTGGTAGAGGAAGCTAAAATCAAATCTTGGAACCTCTTCTCATCAAAGATGACCTCTTTCAAACAAGATTTAGATTTAGTTCTAAATAGAGTTTGCTCAAATTTCACATCAAACACAAGATATTCAATGCTTGTTACTCCATCTTTGGGAAAGGATAGATATCTATCTAAATGCAAAGCCAAGCTTATTTTCCTTTCTTTTATTTTGTGTACAATATTCTCAGGATCAAACACAGGGATTGCAGCTTCTGGGTCTCGGTTTCTCCTGGTGTGAATTCTCTTCGGAGCCAAGATTTCTAGCTAAAACTACTTGGTGCTACTGCTCACTTGGTAATGGAGTCACCAGGGTAAAAATATCCTCAACCAATAAGGTGTTCGATTCACTGTCACCCTTAGGAATCAAATCTGAAGCTTTAAGTGGTTCTTTCCCCAGGGAATATTTCACTTTCAATCCCCGGCAACGACGCTAGAATTTTAACACTCTGTAAATTTGTTCGATTGATGAACAAACAATAGAGGTAACCTACAAACCAACTTTAGCACTGGGTACAAGCCTGATCATCTCAGAGAGGGTTCTCTCATGTGACTTGATGTTTCTTTGGCAATCAATGGCTAGATTTAGTTTGTTTTGGGTTTTTTTTTATAAATTTGCTGGCAAGGAAGGGGAGGGACACTTAGGGATATGGAGTCAAAATTATGAAATTGAATGAAAACAATGACTGGCCGATAGAACTCTCCAAACGATAAAGATAAGTGAGGTGATGCATCTGAGTTATAAATTTTATTTTGCAGTGTGTAGGAAGAAAAAGGAAACAAGTAACTGCATCAGAGCATTAATGAAATGAATTCTGAATTCGTTATGAATAATTTCACATAGTTTAAATTGCTTAAGCTGAGAGCATCACAAGATGAATTATGAGATTTTAACTATCCAATTTTAAAAAGAGGAAAGTGCAAATGGAATTAAAGAACACATGAAATACATACAAGGAGAGAAGATGAAACTCATATCACCACAATTAGAATCTTTTCATAGAGACTTCAAAAGCTTTTGCATGTGTATTGAATTCAACTCCAGAAAATTACAATTGAGTTTAGAACAACTAAAAAAGGTTCCCTTGTACTTCTACCAACATTAATACATTTGGAACTTCTAGAATTTATACAACTCAAGTTCCTTTCAATTAGAAACGGATTACAATAGTTGAACTGAAACGTTTCAACTTCTAAAACTGACTACAATAATTACATTTGATAGTTTCAGTATGGGAACCGATTACAATGATTAATAAAAATCGTTTCATGAACCAATGATCAATGCCTTTGACTCTTCAAATTCCATCTTTTCCATCTATCTTTCTTTGGTTCTCTGTCATATCTTCTATTCTAGTGACACTTGGGAATTATTTGATGGTTCTTGGAAGACTGCACTTCGTTTTTCCCAGCCGCACTATCTCTTTCCACTGCAAGTCAAAATGGATATCATGGTCCATCATTTCCTTGATTAGCATCTCCAAGTCAATGAATGAGGCATACATCATGACTGGCAGTCCAATATTCACTGTCTTGAACTGATCCAAGATCTCAAAATCAGTGATCAAACATTCTACCAGGTTGGCTCCTTTCAATTTTTCCTCCAGGCTTTCAAACTTGGAGTGATCCATTCTGCATTGGGCGAGACAAGAGTTGTATTCCTCCTGATCATAAAATTTCCCTTTGCCATCCTAGGATGGTGGGAGGCCTTTGATGAACAAATCTAAAAATAGATTCTTGAATTCCTGTATACTCTGCTCCATCTGTATAGCCTTGGTTTGGACTGATTTAAGCAGGTTATGCTTGGCAATGACCCTTGTGGACCAAATGATCAATGTAGTCCTATCTTTGACCCCAATTGTCTAAAGTTCTGCGGTGAGGATGGAATTCAACAGATTTATATCATTTTGGGCCCACTCTGATGGTTTCTTAGCCAAGGTCTCATTTAAAACAGTGCATCTGCTTCTAGATATGATGGCCATACTATCTTTGTCATTGATGAATTTCAAGTACACCTTGAACTTGGCAACCTCAACAAAAATAGAATCCCAGATGATGTGTTTGGCTCCCTGCAACAGTCCTTTGCCTCTCAACCTTGTCTTCAACTTGTTTATTCTTTCCTACAAAGCTTGATTCTCCTTCTGGAACTGGGACATCCTTTCATCCTTTGTTTTCATTTCTTGCTGCAACTTCTCTATATCTCCCTTTAAACCTTTGATTTCTCCCACCTTCAAGCTCACTTGGGACATAGCCTGGACTCCTTTAGTGCTTCACCCAACTTTTGCAATAGAAGGTGCAGTTACAACCATGTTTGGTACTTCTGTCTACCCCTATGACCAATTCACTTTTTCTTGTTCCAGTTGTAATACCTTGGCCTTGAAATTCAATGCCTCTTTTCGAAATGACTCCTCCTCATGTTCTAGAGAAACCATTTCTGCTATTTGTGGATGCTCTATGGCAAACATTTTTAGTTTTTTCTTCAAGATTTGAATTAGCTTGTCTTTTTCTTCTAAGGAGGTTTTCACTCCCTGAAGGCCTTCATATTCTAGCCTCTTGACTTGAGTTTTCCAAGCTCTCCTGGATGCTTTCTCTTGCCTCAACTGCCCTTCCAACTTAAGTGCATAAGTTGAAAACCTTGAATTCTTCAGGGTTAGACCTAAGTAATATGAATACAACGTGTCACTGGTATTTCTGTGGAATTTCACTTTGTCAGGAGCATTGATGTTCTCATATTTCATCTTGATTTCAGATACTTTATCCTCGTCTGCAACTGTTATATTAAATGTTTTCTTCTCTACATCTCTGACTGTGAACAGAGAAGACTTATGTTGAGATTTATTTTCTACTTCAGGGATTAACTTCCTCATTTCAATCATAGCCAAGTTTCCCTTCTAAGCATATTTCTTTGCCAAATCCTCTTTAGATTGATAGGTTACTCTAGCTGCCTTATCAAAGATATTCTTTTTGCTGCTGAAAGTTCTTCAACTGCCTTCACTTTGGAGCTTGCTTCCTTTACCAACTTCTACATTGCTGGTGCCACTTTCCACCATATCCATATTTACTTTCTCTTTAGGATCCTCTTCCTCTAGATCCACTATCTGTGGGGATTGTGTGATCTTCATATTTTTAGGGGCAGTTTGCTGACTGCTGGTGCCCAGGGCCTCTGAACTGCTCCTTTTGCTATAAACACTTATCTTGGGAATTTTAACTATCAAATTCTGAGGAGTCTACTGCATTTGAGTTTGTTGTAGGGTTTCCTCCACTTGCTATGTTTGAGATGGCTGTAACATTGCTTCCATATCAACACAGACTTCCAGATTTTCCAACTTGATAAAACCCTCAACATGTTCATGCTCATAGGGGGATTTCTTGTTCATCAATCTTCTCTTGGATATGATCTGATGTGGATCATATATTCTTTCCTATAATTGTGAAAAACCAAAATCCTTGAGCTTGGCCTGTATATGAGATAAGCATGATCTAGATTTTACAATGAAGGGTGCAATGATGAAATGAAATTTCAATTTGGATGCCTTGTGTAGTTTCAAGAAGTGTTATGTCTCTAATATAATTCTTTGCCTGATGAATTTGATGGAAAAGAATCTGGGTGTTAGAAATATAGGTAGAATATAGGGGGATTCATGACAACCATACACCCATATCACTGTTGAATGCATGAACAAAACCCAATATCCTACTCTGTTTTCTGGATTTGGCTGCAGATAAATCCTCATGTCATCTAGGACTCTTGGCTGTTGAAAATCAGGCTGAAAACTCTGGACATGACCTTGTTGATAAAGATGAGCATTATGATTCTTTTGCATTCAGTTGATATGGATGCTTCTTCAGGGAAATATCTCTTGTTTTTCTCCAGGAAATTCTTCAACAGATATGTGTAATATCTGAAATGTCTTAGTGAATGGAAATTCACTAGTTGCTTGTGTATATTATAAACTATGAATTTATCAAAGCAGATGCAAACTGAATGATTGGACTCTGACTGGAAAAATGATAACAGAAAAAATAACATGACCTCAACTACATACTTTTCACTATCTAAACCTAAAATATGACTGAGTATGGAACAAACCAATTGGACTTCAATAATCATGATATTTACACCTATTGGCAGGGACAGACTCTTGGAAATAAGCTCTGGTTTGACAATCGTTTGCAAAAATAGGCTTTTGACTTCGAGGAGACATTCCCTGTAAACCGTAATTAGATTTTCTTCTTCAATCAATTTAGAAACTATGGAGGTGGACTCTGGTATGTCGAGGGCGTATCGAATTGACGGTCTATATACTCTACACAGGACATTAGACCCTAATTTATATAAGACAACTTTCTCTTCCTGTGAGTATTTCTCTGCACACCAACCTATGAATTCCGGAAAAGGGAAAGTGAATTCGATGTCGTAAGGGAATATGGATGCCTGGACCTCTTTGAGGAAGGGTATTTGTTTCCCTATATTATCTGACAGGTTAGCTCTGGACATGGAGATGGGCAAAACAGTTATTTCAGTGTCGAACACATCCGAATCTCTGTCAATTAGGGATTCTTCATTCGACATGGGATCTATCTCTGCTATTGACGTAATGACAGGGTCCATGGATTGATGTAATGACAGGTTCCATGGTGGTGATGAAAAATACTTGTAAATGAGTGGAAAATGTGTGATTTTGGTGTATTGTTGAGCTTAAGTTCGAATAGGGTGGTTATGTGAATCTTCCAACGTTCCAACAATTTGAAAAACAATAAAATAACGAATAGAGCGCCCCTTTATATACTTTATTATTTTGTGTGGAAGGGGAAACGGTTTGGGATAGCCTTCTTATCACCCTGAAATGCATCTAGTGGCGCCACATGGTCCTGAGCCGAAACCACGATTTTATTTTCGGCTTGCTTTAAGGAATTATCCTCCGTGCAAGTTCTCCTCTTGAAATGACCCCTGACCGTTGATATGTAGCACTCGTGATCTATGTCCCACCGGGTCCCATCGACTCTACATTGCCACTAGCTTTATCCTCCTCCCTCTATATTTGGCCCTTTTCTCCAGTTTATCACGCTTCCACATCAATTTAGCACCTCACTAAGTCCTTGAAATTGGATTTCTCACATAAATTGTTATAGTGATAACAGATTGCAAACCCATAAGTACTCTTATGTAGACCAAATGAAAGTTAATAAAGGATGATGAATATAAGGAGGCAGATTAGAGACTCTACAAATCAATGATTGGTAGCTTACTTAGTGTGACAACATCAAGACTGGACGTGATGCAAGCAATTGAAAAAGTTGCAATATTTCAAGCAACATCGAAAGAAACACATGTTATGGCAGTAAAGAGAATATTCAAATATCTCAAGGCAACATAAGATTTTGGATTATGGTATCCAAAAAGGAATGATCTATATTTGGTAGCCTACACAGATGCAAATTGGGTAGGTAACATTGATGATAGAAGAAGTACAAGTGGATAATATTTCTACTTGGGTGAGTGTCCAGTATCATGGTTGAGCAAGAAACAATCATCAATATATTTTTCCATAGTAGAAGAAGAATATATTGGAGAAACAACATGTTGCACTCAAGTTCTCTGGATCAAGAAGACATTGCAGGATATACACGTGGAATATGACGAGCCTATTCTGATACTCTGTGATAACACCAATGCTATCAATATCTCCAAGAATCCAGTAATGCATTCCAAGGCGAATCACATTCCGATCAAGTTGCGCTTTCTACATGAATAGGTTATAGAGAAGAACATCAAGCTAGAGTACATTGGGACAAAAGAGCAGATTGAAAATATCTTCACTAAACCTCTTCCGAGGGAGAGATTTGAGTATCTTTGACATAAACTTGGAGTAGTTTCTACTCCAGAGTGATCCACACAACATAAGGCACAATAAGACATGGGGAGAGAAGTAGAATACTTGAAGAATCCAAATAAATAATCTTTTGAATTCATTTTTATATACATCAGAGATTTACATGAGGAAGCACCATGAAGATAAAGTAGAGGCTTGTAGATAGGGGGAGAAGCCTCGAGGAGAATTACGCTTTTCCATTGATGCCAAAGGCGGAGATAAATGACATATGCATGGAAATTAAGAGAAAGAACATATGCATGGATACAGGGGGAGAAATGGTCACAGGGGTAGCATGAACAAGAGAATGAGTGTTCTCATGCCATCAGTGTTTCCAAAGGGGGATATTGTTGGACAATTGGTTGTCATTGATGTCAACAAGTAGTGGTTGTCATTGATGTCAACAAAAGTGATGGGTGTATTTGGAGAGGTCTCCATAGCAGTCCCCTTATGACATATCTCTAAGAATGGCCCTCATAGGAATATGCTTTAAAGAAGTCTACAAGAAGCCCTAGAGGTGTCGTCATGACGCCCAAAGTTGGTTGAGGAATAAGGACATGAATGACAATGTAAATGGAGGTAACACAGTCATAGATGGATAGTATTTGTCATTCCATTTCTAGTGATAGGTGGTATGCCACATGGTTCCTCACGGTTGAGGAGTTATGAGGTCATGAATTTGGAAGCCCCAAAGATGGGTTACAAAGCCCCTAGTTGGTTACAAGACAATTAATGAAAGGGTTAAGTGGTTGTAAAAAGAAACCCCTAAAGTGAGGAAATAAGTTACTTAGAAAAATTATAAATACCCCTCAAGGAGTATTTCATAAGTACATTCACACACATATCTATTGATTATTTATCTTGTGAAGAAATTTTGGTCTATTGGCGAATTTGAGGTTGAGTCTAAGGTAAAAGTCTGAGGGTGCGAAGGAAGGTTGAAGGTGAAAGTATCAAAGTTGCAGAAAATGTGAGTAACCCTAGTTTCTGAGGTATCTGCAGGTTCTAAGTCAGAAGGACATGGATGTACGTGGGTCGCAATGGATAAAAACACAGATATCCGCGGGTAGTAGTGGAGGAAGTCGCGTATATGTGAAAAATATTGTGAAAAGGTGTGAAGTGATGCTTGTACCAAATTGTTGATGCCCATGTTGGTTTACTCATCTATTATCTGATACATCAGAGTGTCTATAGGATTAGAAGTATGTTTTTATGTGTCTTTATCATGGATGATATGACACATTCTTAAGGCATGTCTTGGAGGCCCTTTTGGTTTATGGTTGCATATGGTCGAGGTCCATGTTTTGGTATCATTGATACATGCTTGAGACATATCCTTGGTACACTACATATGGTTGTTATGGTTCATTGTTAGAGGCACATATTTATGATATCAACATATATTTTAGGTATATCTTATGGTATATGGTATGATGCATGTTTGAGGTACATTGTAGTACATGGTTTGAATACTTGATGTTGATATGGTCTATATGAGGAGATCTAGTTGATATATCAGTGACAGGGACAATGACAGGTTACAGGTTGGTGTGATAGTGAGAGTGACAGTATCGGTGGTAGTGATAGTTTGGTCTACATTTATATTTTAGGACGACAGGACGAGGCAAGGAAAGGAGGTTTTAGCCTCTTTCCAGTTGGTTCCGGAGAACACAGGGAGTTGGAGGTTCCTTTAGGTTGGAGCCTGAGAATCAGGGGGTTGTAGCCTACTTTTGGTTGGAGCTAGAGAATTCAGGGAGTTGTAGCTTCCTACATGTTGGAGTCTGTAAATAGGGGGTCGTATCCTCCTTCTAGTTGTGGCTATAGAATTGGGAATTTGGTGCTTCTAATGAATGTATTCTTTTGATATATAAGAAAGGAATTCTGTGGTTTTCTCCCATTTGGGTTTCCATGTAAATTTTGGTGTACCATGTATCTATGGATGTCTATTATGCTTTGTTGATTTATAATGCTCATGATATATTGATGATATATTTTTGATGATGTTAATGATTACATATTGTGGTTAAAATTGATAATAAAGTTCTCATACCGATTCACCACCCCCTCTCAGTATTCCAACACAATATGTGGAATCTCATCATAAAACTTGTGATTTGTCTTTATATAGGTGAATATATTCAAATGATCAAGCTATCGCTCAACACTTTTATCATTCTTGGAGGATTCAAGAAAAAATGCATGTTTGGAAAGAATGATTTTCTTTTTTACTTCATCGTAAAGATGATATGCCTTGGTGGTATTTGAGTACCCCAAGAAGATGCACTTCCGACTCCTTGTATCAAGCTTGTTTATTTTCTCCTTAGGAATTAAGGCATAAAAGGTGGAACCAAAGACCCTGAGATTCCTCACCGAAGGAAAGAGGCATACCACATTTCACAAGGAGTCTTATTTCCAAGAGCATGAGATGGATGCCTTCTTTTCACATATACTGCACACAAAACTACATCAATGAAAAACATCAATTTCACATTTTTGAAAAACATCATGGAACAAACCATATTTAAGAGAGTCATGTTCATTCTTTCAGCTACACCATTCAATTTGGGATTGTATGAACTTTGGTTTGATTCTTGATCCCATGCTGGAGAAGATAGTTTTCAATTTCATTAGATGTATATTCTCATTCATTATCAGTATGAAGAGAGCTAATACGAGACTGAGCTTCATTTTGGATCTATTCATGACAATTTTTAAAAGTTTCAAAAGCCTGTGATTTATCTTTCAAAAAGTAAACCAAACACATCCTAGTGTAAGCATCAATAAAAGTCATGATATATATATTACCATTACCAAATGGAACATGCATAGGACACACAAATCATAATGTATCAATCCAAGTATTCTACATTTTGTAGGAGTAGAATCATGAAATGGTTGTTTGCTATGTTTTCCAAGGATACAAGCATCACATTGCTTCAATTTCCCAGGAATAGTAGGAAAACCAGAAACACCATTCTTTTTCAGCAAACAGAGGCTTCCATAATTTATGTGTCCAAATATAGCATGCAATAAGAGACTAGATGGAAATGTACCTTCATCATGGTGAGAGAGGTATGCATAATTATATGCTTGATCATATGTCCCTTTCAACTTCAAAAATCTTCCATCCTCCACTCCTGTCATAAAGACCATGTTGTCAGAAGCATTCCTTATTTAAACTTTACTACCGAAGATACAAATAAAGTGGCCTTGTTGTTGAATGTGCACAAGTGACAAAAAGTTCCTTCTCAACTCAGGAAAATAGAGAACATCATGTAGAATAAAATTCGAGAGTCCAGGAAATTTATTCTTGATGGTGCTAATTCCCGAAGGTTTGAGACTTGATTTATCTACAAAATAGACTATACAATCTACATTATCATTGAAATCTTCAAATAAGTCTCTCTGGAAGGTCATGTGTCATGTTGCACTTGTGTCAAGCAACCATGCATCTCTCCAAGAAGAAAATGAAGTGTTAAAGAAATATTGTGTTACTTCAATATTGCAATGTGAACCAATATAACAAGAAGATTCAAGTTCTTTACCTTTTTCTAGATCTGATGCATTACCTTTGTCTTATTTTTTTATCTTGCTTGTCTTTAATCTTTTCCCATGAGAATTTGCATGACTTTGCTTCACGTGAACCATTATTTCCACAACGAACACAATGAATATCATATCTCTCACAATGATTATGCCTATCCACTCTACCTTTGAAATTCTTTCTTCCACATTGGGTTTCCATGGTGGAAGAAAAATTCTCATTCTCTGTGGCCAATTGTTGAAGACATACGCCCATGGATTATGTTTTTAGGCTTAAAAATGATTTGAATGGTGCATTGCTTGTCAATTTTCCTTCCATGGACACAATAATGTATTCCCTCCAACTAACATGCATGCCCATATATTCTCCAAATGACAAAGATGTGTGGAATGAAATTAACAAGCTGTCGAGCCCCTTAAACTAGAGCACATCCCAATTAGGAAAATGAATAACATACTCAAATTATCCCTAACACAATATCATACTATAAAGGATCAATCAGAGTAAATTCAAGTACCTAAAACGGTGTCCCAGTCCTTATTCGAAGAGATCGACATCTTCAAGCCAATTCAAAGCCTTAAAACAACTAGAATTATAGAACTCAACTACAAAATTGCGGATCTATTTTCTTAGAACCAGATATTAGATTCAAATATTGATACATCCAAGGAAGATAATGCAAGAAAATAGTTCTCACACACCAATATGAATGAATCAACTTACCACAAATACTCTTATAGAATTTTAAATATGTTAGTTACCAATCAATATGGATGTTTACATTGTACAAGAGGTTGTTGGCATGTTTTCAGACAGAGGCAGAGTATGCATGTTTGTCATTGATGGCAAAGATCACGATCATCAGTGCATTGATAATGGCATGGAAATGGCAAGTTCAACAGTGAAGAGAAACAATGATTGTTGGATCCCATTTAGAATTCCTGATGACCGTCAGATCTGAATCCAGATAGGAGGAGCGTAAAGATGGAGGACAGATCTCGGGCGTTAGATCCGAGCGCAGGGTCCGACCATCATTGGATCCAGGAGAACCTGCACGCTCTTTAAAATGATAGGAGAAGCGGGCTTAAAAAATCCTGAAAGTAGGAGGACCATCCATCTTCGGGTAGGACACGTGGTCACAGATCAACATTTCGTTGACTGGAAAGTCAAAGGAAGGAGGTGCTATAACCTCTTGAAGTTGCGAAATGCGAAACCCCGAAATCCTGAAACAGACATGACGAAGGCCTGTGAAGTTTCAAAATCATGATAAGATATTTGATCTGACTCCATTTTGGAGTTTCAGATACCGGGAGTTGGAGGATTCAAGAGTCGAGACTCTTCATCATAGGAGTCCCAAAGTTATGAAATGTGAAACGCTGAAATCCCGAAACAAGCACATCAACAAAGACTCGGTTTCGAAGTTTCGGATACCGGGAGTTGGAGGTGTCAAGGAAACTCACAACAAGAATGCCAAAATGGAGAAATACAAAATGTTGAAATACGTTTATCTGACTCCATTTCGGAGTTTCAGATACCGAGAGTTGGAGGAGTCAAGGAAGCAACTCGCAACAGGAATTTGCAACATGCGAAATCATGAAATATCGAAATGCGAAATCATGAAAGAACTTTATGGATAAACACTTGGTCACCACTGTGGGCATGTGAAGGAAGGATCTTGCAAGTTACAAGGCTCCATTTCTTGATCGGGAGTTGGAAGAGTTAGAGTGACTCGCAACAAATTTGCGAAACGTGAAATTGCGAAATGCAGTTTCGAATAAGGCTATGGTCACAACCAGTGGTCACATCTGCGGAAGATGGAGGAAGGACCTAGTGCAACCAAGATCCATTTCGGAGATCGCGACATGGAGCATCAAGATATCTCATCACAAGGAATTCCGAAATGCCAAAATGCAAAAATGTGAAAAACACCTTTTGGTGTAGGTTTTGGATACCGGGAGTTGGAGTGTCGAAACACTTCACCACAAGGAATGCGGAAATGTGGAAATGCGAAAAACACATTTTGGTGTAGGTTTCAGATACCAGGAGTTGGAGTGTCAAAACAATTCACCACAAGGAATGTTGAAATGCGAAAATACAAAAAACACCTTTTGGTGTAGGTTTTGGATACTGAGAGTTGGAGTGTCGAAACACTTCACCACAAGGAATGCTAAAATGACGAAATGCGTTTTCTTGGAGGTTCACAGTGTAACTGCTAGAAATGACTGATGGTTTCTGCTAGAGGACTCATGGAGACTTCAGAGTGATCACCAAAGAAGATGAAGAGTCTCAAGGCATCTTCCAGTGGCATGAAGACTGTTCATAGAGGCTATTGACAGATGTAAGACCGTTGGATCCTGGAACTGCAATAGAGGGAATGAGATCAACTGTGATAGAGAAGACGAAGAGTCTCGACTGCTAGAGAGGCTAAGGAATCTCGGCATAACACCCAATGATGATGGACACATGGGTTTAACTACCAGAGAAGATAAAGAGTTGTCATGATGATCAGGGAGAGCACTCGACATGGGGAGAGCATATAGAAGCATTGCGCAGAGAGCATGCACAAGGTGCACAGAGACTATAAGAATGCGGAACAAAGAAGAGATGGGTGTTTCTATTGAGAGGGATTCAAGCGTGTAGAAGGAGGCAAAGTGTTGTAGCTGAAATGCACAGAAGAGGAATGGTGCACAGAAGGGAGATGGAACGCAGAGCATAAAGTGTGGCAGAAGTAAAGAACATACATGCATAGCTGAGACAGTAAAATAAGGCTGAGGTGCACTTATAGAGAAAAGAAAAAGATCAGAAAGCGCAAGAAGATGCAGGCAGAGAGACACTGATACAGGAGAGCAGAGTAGCATAGCAGAACAGTGATAAGCCTGGTAAGCCAATGAAAACTATTGAATCACTGTAATAAGTTTCAGTAGAAAATATTTATATTTTAGGGTGGTAGGGAGGTGCTAGGGAGGACTATTGTCCTTAGAGGTTCAAGTGGGTGCTTGAACACAGGGAGTTGTAGCTTCCATCTGGTTGCATCTAGAGAAACTAGGGTGGTAGGGTGGTGCAAGGGAGAACTATTGTTCTTTTTTATACAGGTTGGTGCCTGTGTGACTGGAAGTTGGTGCTTCCATCTGGTTGGTGCTAGAACACTTAGAGATTTGGTGCTTCCTTCTAGTGAGTGCTAGAGAAACCATGGAGTTGGTGCTTCCTTCTAGTGGATGCTAGAGAAACCAGGGAGTTGGTGCTTCCTTCTAGTAGGTGTTAGAGAAAACAAAGAGTTGGTGCTCTCACCAAGTTGCAGCTTGCAAAACAGAGGTCGTAGCCTCACAATGAGTTGGAGCTCATATGTATGATAATGTACAGAATGTAAAGATTACTTATCATACCAAGAAGAAGAGGTTTTTACCCTTTATGGGTTTCCTCAGGAAATATCTGTCTCTGTATATTTCATATGCGTGACTGATGTCGAATGTTCTATTGCTTACCTCCTTGCATTATTGTGATTGTCATTAAGTGTTCTGCAAAGAGTTTAAAATAAGCATAATTGTTTAAGCACGGTAACAACTGATTCACCCCCCCCTCTCAGTTGTCCAACAGAGGTAGGCAATCATTAATGGATCCAGTGGGTTAGGCCAAGGAAAACAAAGGTGAGAAGTAGGAGACACAACCCATCGAAATTCTCATGAAGAGTTTTGCATACTTCAAAGGTGTGGGACCAAAAAGACATCGAGCTCTAACAAGAACCCGTGTAGTCTTGTGGAACCATGTTTGAATCCGATAAAATATATAAGTAGGAAAACAAGCACATTGAGGTTACAAGCCAACCATTATGGTGGGGATCTCTCTTGATGAAAAAAACTTTATACAAGGTAGAATTTCTCAAGATATCCGCTTAGATGGTCGTGGATGGCAACATTTTTTATCATTTTTAATCGAAATTAGTGTTATTCCTCAGGAAGATGGATCTGCAACGGTGGGAATTGGCTCAAAGGATCTGAGTTTTTGATGTGAGAGTTTTCAAGGAGAGAAGGGGTTTTGTTGAACACAAATCTTCGAGAGAGAAATTGATAGCAACACCTTCGAATATTTCCAAGGATATTGTACAATTGGAGGGATAAGAAATGGCCAGGTAAAAAATACCTAGGAAGGAAAAAATCATAGATATGAATGGAACAAATGAAATAAATACGGAGTGCAAGGAATAACCAAAGATATAGTCCTACAAAGGGACGTTTCTACATGTGGGGGAATGAAACACCTAGGGGAGGAGAGAATCATGGAGTTAGAACCTACTCTAATACCACTATCATGCCAAGTATGGGTAGAGGAATAAGTAACTCCACACTTGATGATTTCATTAACTCACATCATGCATGTATACAAGAGGAGGTGACCTTTGGTTTCATCTTCCAAGAGGTCTAAATGACTCTTCCTATTCATCTAGAATTCTTCATATTTTTCCTAGATTAATATTTACAAGAATATTTACAAAGTACCTCAATCCCTAAGGATTAGGTATCTAACATATACCCCTTATTGGTGTCCAACTTAGTATAGAGATCCTTCTTTCTCTCCTCATCCATGCTCTTCAAACTAAGAAACAACAATTGCCTTTGGATATGCCTAAGTAAACCTTCAAGGTACTTCACTGCCACTCCTAGCTTTTTCAAATATTTTTTCATAATATATTAAACATGAATAACAAATACAACCTTATACATGATAAAGGATGTTGGCACCTTCATCACCAGTGTTCAGGTTCCTCTTTCCTAGACCACTTATTTTCTTACACTCCACTTATACTCTCCAAATTTACTGTGGTTGGAAAAACTATGAAATGTTTGTTGGAAGATTGGTTGTTGTCATTGATGTCAAACCTAGCCATTGGATTTTGGACCCCACATTTGAATGAAGTATATAGACATGAAACAAATTACATATGTAGATACAACACCCATGGATGGATAGTATAAGTCATTCCGCTTCCGGTGGTATGTGGCATGTCACGTGGATCCTCACGATTGAGGAGAAATGGATTTTTGAAGATGACAATGTCAATTGAAGAAAAAAATACATGTCGGCCCTTATGTTAAAAGGAAGTGACATAAAGGGTATAAATACATCTCATTATACATTCATTTTTCAACACACACAAGTTTGCTAATGAGAAAGGAGATATAAGTCAAATTTCAGAAGAAAAATGAAGTAAAGAAGGCCAAATTTCAAGGGAGGATTAGGTCTCTTGGTGATGTGTTCTAAGGTATGTTGTTTACAGATCATCTTACCATTTTCGCTATAACTTTATTTCTCATATATTGTGCATGGTGTATTGTGGTGTATTGGTGTAACTCTTCTACTATTGTTCATTGCTCATTGGATATAATTGAATATATAATCTGGTTGAAGTATAAGTTGAAAAAGTTTTGAAATTGTACTTGATACTGATTCACCCCCCCTCTTAGTATCAACAATTGGTATCAGAGCGGGTTACCTTCAGTATAGTTTAACCACTGGAAGGAAGATCCTAAGAAGAAATGGAAGACAAAATTCCAAATGGGATTCCACCATTTGATGGAAGAAATTTTGAATATTGGAGTAATAGAATGGAAACTTACTTGAAATATCTTGGGGAAGATGTTTGGTTCTCAGTTGCTTCAGGATACAAGGCTTTGAAGAAACCAAAGACTGCAGCTCAAGAGGAAGCAAGAAGGAACGACAAATTGGCAATAGATACCATCCTATATAGATTGACAAATTCAGTGAAATCCAAGGTGGGATCATGTGCATCAACAAAAGAGATTTGGGAGAATCTACAAGACCTTTATGCAAGGGAAGAAGCAGAAGAAGAAGAAGAAGTTGAAGCAAATTACATCTCAGATTTCAAAGAAGCCAATAGAGGAGATTTCTTTTGCTTTAATTGTGAAGGAGTAGGACATGTTGAATTTTAATGTCCTTATCCAAGGATTGAAAGAGATGATACTGAAGAAGAAAAGTACAATGAAGAAGAAGAAAATCATGAAGCATAAATTATTCAACAAGAAGATGAGAATCTTAAGAAATTGAAGCATGTTGAGATTGAAAATAGCAAGCTCAAAAACATGCATAGAAAACTAAGAAGTGAATTGGGTAGTTGTGAAAAGACAATTGAAATCTTGAAGAAACAATTAGAAGACTTTGAGAAACTAAGAGAAGAAACCATTTCCTTGAAAACTCTACTCGAAGAAGCAAGAAGAATAGGAGAAGTAAGGAATGTCCAAATGATGAAGAAAGAAAAATATTGTGAGAAACTTGAACAAGCAGTTTTCTCATTGAGGAAGAGCTTAAGAAACTCTCAAGTGCCAAAAGACTTAACACATCTTGGATGCATGGGTGAAACTTCATACAAATAAGATGAAAATACCAAAAAGAAGGTTGAAGAAATATCTACATAGACAGTTGATGAGAAGTGGACCAGGGTACTAGAAAGAAGGAATGATTACAAAAGAGATGAATATCCAAGAAGACCTCCTACCTTTAGGTATCAAAGAAGCTTCAATCAGTATGAAGGAAACTAAAAAAGAGTATATGATGAACCAAGATGGACTACATCACAAAGGTCACTTACTCCCAGGTATCAAAATTTCTTTTTTGGTCATTGTTATACTTGCAAAAATTTTGGACATAAGGCAATTATTTGGAGAATCAATGAAAGGAACAACTATGCAAGAAACATGAATGGTGTAAATAGAATATATGGAAACAATCGTGGATTTGTCAACCTAAGTTGTAATTCATTTTCCCCATTGATGGACAAAAATATTGTATGCTACAAATGTAATTATCTTGGTCACAAAGCACAAGATTGTAGATATATGAATGAAGATGCTCCTATTCCAAATGTCCCTATGCCAACCACATTATGGAGAAGGAAAGAGATTCCAAACAATGAAAATTGTCGAATATCATTGACCGTTGAAGAATGTAAAGAAGAAGATGAATGGTACATAGAAGGTGGGTGTTCTTCACATATGACTAGGGATCAAGACAAATTCATCAACTTGAAGAGAAAGAGTGGCAATGTTGCATTTGGAGATGAATCATCTGCCAAAATACTTGGAAAAGGTGTAGTAGATCTTGGAAAAAAAAATGTAAAAGCAAAGAATTTCCTATCGGTTGAAGACTTGAAGCATAATCTACTCAAAGTTTGTAAAATATGTGATCAAAGATATACTCTCACGTTTGAATAAAAAATATTTAAAATCAAATAAGAAGGTTCAGGAATATTGGTTATGTTGTAACCTGGGTCTGCACCCCTATCTCCCCTCTCTCTTTTCTCTATGCCTTCATCGAATTTGTCCTCTTCTGGTTGATAAATTTGGTTTCCCATCTGTTCAATAACTTGGTTTTCTTTGTTGGCTTGCTTGACAGATTCTTTGCACAATTTTTTTTTTGTTTTTCTCGAAGGATAAAATTCATGTCGTATTTGGTTCGGAATTCTTGTCATCATGTTTTCCATTGATTGAGCTCACATTAGGTCGAACAAGCCTTTTTGTATGCATAGGAAACGACTGTGGAAAAACACAACAATCCAAAGCAGTCAATTTCAGGCTTAGATTGTGGGAAAAAACATGTTAACTTTCGACGATGGGGATCCATTAGGCCAATCAGATCGATGGTTTTTTGTGCATTCAGAGGGTCAAAATCACACGAGGTTTAACATCAAGAGAGAACCCACGAAGTACAAGAATTACCTGAAGTCCTGAAGAGTCGAAGTCCCGAAGTCCCGAGATCCTGCCACATCACTCCGGGCCTGTACCACTCCGGGAGATTTCCAAGAACAACATTCATAAACTCCTGAAGCCCAAACACCCAAAGTCCTAAAATGAATCTGGATGGTCCATCAACAAGGACACGTGGAGGATGATCTTTCACTTTGAAGACTTAGCCCTCTGAAAGGTTTGCGAAGTACTAGAGAAAGAATTACCTGGAGCCTGAAATCCTGAAGCAAATCTGGACCATCCATCAATGAGGAAACACGGTGACAGATCTCCCTCTTTGGATATACGACACTTCAAAGGATTGCGCAAGCAAGGAGACAAAAATTCCTGAAGCCCAAAGTCTCGAAGTAATTGTGGACCGTTGATCTCAAATCAACAAGAACCATTGATCCTTGGATTAGGTAAGAAAGGAATATCACCTGGATCACATATTGTGACATGATTGATGACCACACTTCATTGCAGGGATGTAAACTGCTTGAATGTTAATTTTCCAAAGCGGTCCCGCAATTGGAACCATGGTATTGGTGAAAGGGTATGTGGTAGCTTCTAGGGGATTGTGGGGGTTGGAGAGGTGTGGACCCAAACCACCCTCGACAACTTCCACAATCACGTGCTTATATGACATCAGGTCACCATGTCACCTCCACTCACCTCCAATCACACTCCTGCTATCGTTCGACTTTCTCCACATGTTCCTTCGATTACTCCCCATATTGCTTAAATCCTACACTAATCACTTTGACGACATCCCCATCCTCCATATCAACAATAATTATCACATTCCAGACCCCCCTGGCCATTCTACCTTTAACGGTGAGGGAGGGTCCAGAAAAATTGTTTCCTCGCCGTGGGCTCTACCTAACGTGGCGTCTCCTCAGGATTTCAGACCCCCCCTCTCTAATCCTCTTACTACCTACCCCCCTCCGGAATCCTGTCGTATTTCCTCTCAATACCGCCCTTCTCACCACGCGCCATCTGTCCTCCACTCACACTTGTCACATCCACTCTACCACTCCACTCCCTACACGCCACCTATCGAACTCCCACCCAAATCACAAATAGCAACCATATCGATGACTAGGGTTCATTTCGGCACTGCAATTGAAAACCCTTGAGCGCTGAAATTGAAACCATGGTATCACGGGGGAAACTATGTGGCAACCCATGAGGGGTTTCGGGCCCAAGGGCGGTGTGGACCCAAAACTCCCTCAGCCACTCCAAAAATCACCTGCTTATATGACGTCAGTCACCTCCACTTCATCTACATCCATGTCATCCACCTTCATGTGTTCTGTCTTCCTATTGGCCACCCACCTCCACGTCTTCCTGTTCAAAACCAGTTCATCACAGAGAAAGAAAGAAGAAGGGCCAGTTACAGTTGAGACAGAGTAAACTTAGCTTCTGAAATCTCAGACATAGACAAAGAGTTAAGTCTCGGTCCCAGGTCGATGAAAAATAGCTCCAAAACACTTCAACAAACTGCCTCTTCCTCAAGTAAGAGATCTTATCATGCAACCAATTTTCTCTAGTGGCCTCCAATAGCTCACAGGCATGCCATTACTCAACACAAAAAAAAATTCTATCACTCCAAGGCCTATGTTCCGCCAATTCAGTTCCTCCAGTGCATGCATCAGTCCTGTCTTAGAGACAATAGTAATTTTTAGTTGATTAATTCCAACATTTTCCTAGATTAGATACAAGAGTGGTCTTCTGTGTATGATAAGAACCACTCTTGCCTATTAAGTCCAGTGTCTTAGTGAAGTTAATAATTTGTTCTACAAACAATTACCTAAAAGTAGGTCTCAGTCCCCTAAGGATGATAACCTCTGCAACTTTGTTAAATAGGGGTTCTTTAAATGTTTTATGGGTTGAATTTTTTGGGAAAGGATAGCACGACATCATACTGGTTGGACCCGTTCTATGCATGGATTAAATCTCTCTACTTGGTGAACATACTTTTGATGACAATGTTTCGTTCAAATCTTCATGTGTTTTTATCTTATCTTGAATGCAGTTTTTGATTTATGCAAAGTACATGTCATTTCCTTTCAACTATTGTGTAACTTGTCTTTATTGATATGCAACCTATGAAAACACCTAATGCTTGTTGAAGATTTTGTTTTTATCGCAACCTGAAGGAGTAATTGTGTTTTGATACATGTTTAATGTCTTGAAATGATATTTTAAGTATTGAACTTCTTGCAGCAAATTATTCATTGAGTGGTTTGTTGTTTCCCTTTGTTTTTATTATTTCACTTGTCTGTCATTTGTGTGCCACCATCCAAGGAGGAAATTCATCCATATATTTTTCCAACCCAGCCTTGCTTTTGTATTGGTAGAACAACCCTCTGACCAACCAACAATATTAAAAGAAACAACCATTCTAAACTGATAGGTGGCCTAGATTTTCCCTTTAGCAGTTAGGTGCAAAACTTAGGACCAACAAGTTGCAACTACAACAAGAATACCAAGTAACATATACGTCCTAGATCCACGAAAAATATCCAAGGAATAAAGAGACCATAAAAATGAAGTGTTATTAAGTGTTGTATGTTTAGGGGGAGAAACCTCAAAGAAGAGAGTTACCTTTTTCCATTAAACTCAGGGGGAGAAGCCCCACCCCTTTCCATTGATTTCAAAGGGGGAGAGAAACCAGGATCATGATGACATGGGGAGCATGAGTGTTTCCATCAATGACAAAGTGGGATATTGTTGGAAGATTGGTTGTTGTCATTGATGTTAACCCTAGACATTGGCTTTTGGACCCCACAATTGATCGAAGTAGATAGAAATGAAGGAAATTACATATGTAGATACAACACCTATGGATGGATAGTATAAGTCATTCTGCTTCCAGTGGTATGTGGCACGTCAAGTGGATCCTCACGATTGAGGAGAAATGAATTTTTGAAGATGACAATGTGAATTGAAGAAAAAACTACATGTCGGCCCTAATGTTAAAAGGAAGTGACATAAAGGGTATAAATACATCTCATTATACATTCATTTTTCAACACACACAAGTTTGTTAATGAACGAGGAGATATAAGTCGAATTTCAGAAGAAAACTGAAGTAAAGAAGGGTGAATTTCAAGGGAGTATGAAGTCTCTTGGTGATGTGTTCTAAGGTATGTTATTTACAAGTCATCTTACCATTTTCGATATAAATTTATTTCTCATATATTGTGCATGGTGTATTGTGGTGTATTGGTGTAACTCTTCTACTATTGTTCATTTCTCATTGGATATAACTGAATATATAATCTGGTTGAAATATAAGTTGAAAAAGTTTTGAAATTGTACTTGATGCTGATTCACCCCCCTCTCAGTATCAATAATGTTTTGACACAACTCAAAGTGAGAAATAAATTCAAAAACAAGGGTCTCTGAAAAGGGGAAAGAAATAAAAATCTAGGGTTGATACTCCTAGAATTTCTCTAGCATATCATTGCCGTCAATGGAATATTGCCCCTTCTCCCAACAAATAATTCATATTTGTATCAAGGAAATGTAGTTAAGACAATCAGGGATGGGGATTTGAGCTATACATGTGTATAGAATTCATGATCTCTATTTAGGAGAACATAATTAATGCACATTTATTATTTTGTAAACTTTGTTGAAGGCACTTGCATGTTTCATAAAGGAAAGTTGTACGCGGACTGTAATTTACTTGAATACAAGTTGTGGGTATGAAGTTAATGAAGAAAAATTGTATGTAGGAAGATGAAGAATAATTCACTAATTAAATTTGAATAGAATAAGGCACATGAGTGACCAAATACAACTATATCAGATGACCCCTAACGTTGCCTCATAAAATCGCCAACTAAGCCACCAAGCCTGCAAATGATTGTAATAAACTATTTTAATTTATTATTATTATTTATTATTTATAAATACTTAACTATAGGTGGGACCCCCTAGCAAAAGAAAGAAAATTGACAATCACCTTGTTATAAGAGTTAATGATAGCACTTGATTTTACTACAGTTATTGGAGGTATCTTGCTACATATCAATTATTCATTTGGGTTTCTCCAATATATGGTGGTTGAAAACATATAATTGTTTGCCATGCTATCGGAAAAAAATGCATGGTTATCCTATCAAAATGTGTGCTAATAATCAATGTTTTCAAAAAGTGAGTACCATACTAAAGTTCACATAGTGTATGCAAGTTCAAATTGATATGGTGGTTTTTTACCTTTGAAAAGTTGGTTGATATATCACAATCATCCAACATGAAGTGCTACTTAAACATCACAATACGACCTTACATTTTGTATGGTAGTCTCGGGCGCTCATATATATTATGCCTTGATATATACAAAGGTGATATGATGAAAGTTTTAAAAGTGGGGATTTATTTCAAACGCGATGCATGTGGCATATTATATTCTTTATTATTGATTTCATATGGCCCGTTGGTGTCCTTCGAACCTTTCCTTAAGCATTTAATTTGACAAATATATACCATCGCATCTTGGGATTGGAAATGGATGTGGGTTAATTGTAAACAAAGTTGAGTTAGCCTCCATTCCAAAGCGCATTAAAATTTTGTTGACATGGATGTAAAACATATGAACTGATGAATATGTGGCATGGTAAGTTGTATTGTTATTCGTTGTGGTTGATTGGTGGAAGTATGACCTAGGAAAAGAGTTAATGATGAGGAGACATGAGGTTCCATGCATTGAATGCATGGGATGTGGGATTTTCGTTGAGGTTACCAACTTGAACATTCTGGCATTTTCAATTTGTTAGTTTTGTCCATGGTTGTTTTGGCAGTGAAACTCAACTTTTTTAAGAGAAAAACAAGTTGTTAGTGAAGGTATGTTATTGTAGCTTATACCCATCAAATGCATGTCAAATGTTTTGCAATGGTAATTTAGAAGGATATATGTTTGACTGTGAATGATCATGTGGTTGGAAATATTTCTATTAACGACTCACTAGTTCAGTGGTAGTTAACTTGAGCTAGTTATATTTTAGACTTTCTATTTTAGACCATCACTATTATGCATGCATTCCTAAGAAAAAGATCACTGTTTGTTTTCTTTTCTTAATTATGGATTTTTCTTTCCTATATGAGTGTATATCACTCATTCATTGTATCACACATTGATCAGCTCATTGGAGTAGGGTGAATATATTGTACCATTCTTCCATATTGAATCTCTCTTCCTTTTCTTGATAAGCTTTGTTTTTATTTGCTTTAACTAGGTATCTCGTGTAGGTTTCCATGAAACATTGACATGGTATTAGAGCTGAGTTTCTTGGAGAAAACCAGAAAATCCAGAGAATATCCAACGACAGAGCTTCAACAGATGCCCAAGTGGGAATAGTCCACACTTCAGGAAGAAGACAACCTTTCAGGGGATCCATTAGATTCTAGGAGGACTCAATCTCAATATGAGGAGCCTTCTCATGTATTTTTAGCTTCTGAACCAACGATACCCATGCATTTATATATGGTTCAATATTTAGATCCTCAGACGTATAGTGAGGCAGTGGGAAATCCATTATGGGAAGCAACCATGTAGGAGGAGTATGACTCAGTCCTAGAGAATCATACTTGGGATCTGGTTCCACTTCCATAAGGGAGGAAAATTGTCATATGCGAATGGGTCTATAGGACCAAGAGAGCAACAAATGGTCAGGTGAGTAGGTACAAGGCAAGATCAGTTGCAAAAGGATTTCAAAATATTCATGGGATAGATTATGATGAGACCTTTGCTCCTGTAGCAAAGATGGAATCCATTCACTTGGTTCTAACCATTATAGCAGCCAAAGGATGGGAAGTTCACCAGATGGATGTGAAGAATTATTTTCTTCACATTGATATTTCAGAGGAGATCTACATGGAGTGGCCATCGGGGTTCATTTAGAACTCATATTTAGTATGCAGACTGAAGAAGTCACTCTATGGCCTCAAGAAGGCACCTAGAGCATGGTATGAAAATATGGATTCTTATTTTCTTTCACATGATTTTGTTAGATGTAAATCTGATTGCAATGTTTACATGCTGAGGACTACTGACTCTTTGATAATTTTAGTACTCTATGTTGATGATATTTTGATCACCGGTAGCTCTGCTTCAACCATTGTTGTGGTCAAAGATATTTTGCACGACAGGTTCTCTATGATGGACATGGGTCCACTTCATTTCTTTCTTGATCTTGATATTAGTCAGGATGCTTCTGGCATCAAACTTTCTTAGGTTAGGTATGCCAGGGATATTTTTGATAAATTCCACATGAAAAACTATAAGTCTGCACCTACACCCTTCTTATTTGGGATCATACTTGAAGATGGTAGGGATACACCATTAGTGGACAACACGTTGTATCGACAATTGGTGGGGAGTCTTTTGTATATCACCCACACCCATCCAAATATCTCATATGCAGTAGGAGAAGTTTCCAGATACATGCAGGAGCCCCATGATATGTACTGGAAGTCTTCCAAGCGCATTATCATATATGTTCAGGGCACCATGAGTTATGGGATTCACTATGCAACTAGTTGTGCATTGAATCTCATAGGCATCATCGATTCATATTGGGTTGGCGATGTCACATATCACAATTTCACTTCAAGGTACACTCTCATTTTGGGGTTAGGCCCTATTTTTTGGTCAAGCAAGAAGCAATCAACCATTCCTTTATTTTTTGCAGAGGCTGAGTACCGATGAGTAGTCAATTGTATCATTAGAGAAATTTGGTTTCAACACTTCCTTACCGAGCTTGGTATCCAGTTTCACTATTCGAATGTCATATGGTGTGACAATAACAGTACATTGAGATTTTGCAGAGATCCAGTACAACGACAGAGAACCAAACACATTGAGGTCCACATGAATTTCATCAGATATCTAGTACATGATAGGATCATTGATCTGTATTTTTGTCCTTCCTCTGAATAAACTGCCGACATCTTCACCAAGAACTTCACTGGGATAAAGTTTTGGAATTTGAGGGATCATCTTGGAGTGAAAAACATAGTTTCCTAGAAATTGCCTTTTCTTCTTTTGATGCATTGTCTTTTGGGGGGAGGGTTTATTCCAATGTGGTTTTCCCTCTTTTGTTCCAACGTGAGTGTGTGGGAAGAGAGGTTTTTTCTTTTATGGATGGATTTTCATGATACAACCAAATTCAGATTAAACTTGAGGATCAACATAAGACAACATTTATTTGTCCTTGGGGTACTTTCACGTACCTAAAGATTCCTTTCAGCCTTACAAATGCTGGAGTGACCTTCCAACAAGCCATGACCTTCTCTTTTCATGATCTCAAGCATATAGTCGAAGAATATCTCGATGATCTCGCTGCTCACTGTCGCAAGAGAGTGGATCACTCTACCCACCTTCGGCTAGTTTTTGAAAGATGTCTCTATTATCACATCTGTTTGAACCCTCATAAGTGCATCTTTTGCGTTAGGTCAGGTCATTTTCTAGGATTCTTGGTCTCTGAGACTAGGATCATGGTGGATCCTTTAAAGGTTGAGGAGATACTTCGATTTCCTCCCCCACACACTATTCGTCAGCTTCAAGGTTTACAGGGGAAAACTAACTTTTTACATCGGTTTATAATAAACTATGCCAATATTACTAAGGGTTTCATGCGTATCTTAAATAAGGACACTCTATTTATATGGGATGAGCGAGCCTAGGAATCCTTCGATGCTCTCAAGAAATCCTTGGTATCGACGCCTATGCTGAAGCCTCCAGACTATAGTAGAGATTACTTGCTTTATATCGTTGTGTCTGAAGGGATGATTGGTATGGTTTTAATTCAGGAGGATGATGAGCTCCGCGAGTATGTTGTTTACTATCTTAGTCAGCCCTGAACTCAAGTACTCTCATGATGAGAAGCTATCTTTGGTTGTCGTACACGCGGTTCAAAGATTACAACACTATATATTGCTTTGAAAAACTATCATGGTTTCTGATGTCAATCCATTTCAATACATCCTTACTAGGCATATCATAGGGGGGAAATATAATAAATGGATTTTCATCTTGCAAGAGTTTGATCTCGATTTTGCTTAAGCAAAATCCAATAAATTGCTAGTTTTTTCCGAGTTAATATCGAAATTTCCTCGGTTGGATGAGGATGTTATTCATGTCGATTCATTTGTGGATGAACACATTTTCCTTGTCTCGTCATCAGACCCCTGGTATGGAGATATTTTGATCTATATTCAAACCTTGAAGTTCCCACAACATCTTTCGAGAGATGATCAAAAGTGTATACGATATCAAGCTAATAACTACCTTATCGTCGACGACACTTTGTATCATTGAGGAATAGAGAATATCTTACATTATTGTTTGACTCACAAGGAAGTTGAGTCCATTCTTAATGACTGTCAAAGTGGGGCTTGTGTTGATATGTCTGGGCTTGTGACAACCCAGAAGATATTGCAAGCCGATTATTTTTGGCCGTCTATTTTTAAAGATTGTATCGAAGAGGTCCAGAAGTGTCACCCATGCTAGATGTTCACTCAGAATATGCACTCGCATCCATCCCCTCTTCACCCAATCATTACTGTTGGTACAGGGGCAGACCCAGGGTTCATATCCAAGAGCACACCAACAGGCCCTAACTACTGGCCCTTTCGGCAACACCTGCGATACAAATGCAATCTCACCTGAAGTAGTTATGGGGGGGTTGCATGACAAAGATGTCTACAACCCAAGGGAATACAAAGTGGATTCAACACAAGAACAACACAACATCTAGATAACAGTTATCAACTTAGTCCTACTTCGCACATTTATCTGTCAGATCTAACACAGTAATGTAATAACAATATATCAACGAATAAGAGAACACCACATCAATCACACACAACACAAAGATATACCTGGTTCACCCTCTCCCTAGGGCTACGTCTGTTACACATTATTTTTGTCATCCCTATGATCGTTAATGATGTAAACCTATCTATTGCCTTTAGAGGGGTCACAGTGGCCTGAATTCCTAAAGAGAGAAGGAAGAAGAACTTTTCCTGAGAAAAGAAGTTGCATTTTCCTATGTAAAAACCTTATAAAGAGAAATTTCCGCAGGTTGCTATATAGGCAGAGTGCGGAAATGACAAATTCCCGCAGGTTTCTATATAGCCAGAGTGCGAACTTTCCGCAGGTTGCTATATAGCTAGGGTGCGGAAATTCCAGCACGTGGGAAAAACGTACGGTTTCTCGAAATTTCTAGAAGGAGAAGCTTCTTGGGTGAGGTGGCATCCGAACGGTTTGGATCTTACTCGCTTTCATGATT